>OU426983.1:12071963-12166963 GCA_911387785.2 Aelia acuminata
CGTATATAAAATAAAATCTTTAATCATTATTTTATGAATCTCATAAAAATATGAAATTAGGCACTTGAAAAAAAAATTCTGTTATATACAAGGTACCCTACCACATTATTTTCAAGACGCCCTTATTTTGCAGCTATCATTTTTTTCGGCATTACAAGATTGATATTAATTATTAATTTATATAAGAACAATAACCAAGTGTTCAAGTACTTGTTCGTGACTGTTTGAGAATCTTCTACGCTTGTCCGGAACCACCTGGAATGTTCTAATTCAGACTAAATATAAGGAACGATGGACTGAAGAGTTTGTCTTGCTCTGAAGATCGAATCATATGGTTACTTTTGTGATACTGTATCGTTACAAGTTGATACTTTTTGTAACCTTGTTGATTATTTGAATTGTTATTGTTTGGCTGCTATTATGAGTTATAATTTTTGTTAATAAAAATAATTTAAACCAACATAATTATTACAATATCTTATATCTAAATCATAAATATGAAACAAGGAATTTGAAAAAAAAAAAAAGTATTCTGTTATATCCAAGGTATGCTACCACATTATTTTACAGACGACCTGATTTAATAGCTAAATTTTAAAACGTTACAAGAGTGATATAAACTGTCTAATAACCCTTAAAAAATCAATACGGCGCGACGTACGACTGAAATTTTGTTAAATAATAAGCATATAAGGGACATATAATTAATTTTTATAATTTCACACTCGATTGTTCTACTAATCATTCCTTGCTTTTTGATTTATTTATAAATATTGAAGCTTGAATGCCGAGCATTATGCCTCCTGAACCTTACATAATTAATTTTTCTTAAACTAGGTCAAAGTTCTTAGTGGTCTTAGTAACCTTTCCGATATAGGAAAGAAAAAACCCATAGTAATTAGTAAATGAAAATTTACGTGTGCGAGAGCTAACTCGCCCGCGAGGGCGACGAGTCGGTGACGGTGGTGGTTCCTGGTGGGGTCGGGGAAAACCAGTCCCCCCGCCCTAATCTATAGTCTTACCTAATAAAGATTTTTGGACTAATTACCTATGCGAGAGGTAATTAGTCACGAATAAAAGCCGTATTAATTACGGTTTTTAAAATTTTAGTTCGCGAGAAGACAAGAGATCGCATTGACAAAGATGGTCGCGGTAGTCAGGGGGGGGGGGGAGGGGTAAATCACCCTATCACTCCTAGCTAATTACCTCTCGCAAAGGTAAATATTCAAAAAGTCCTTATTATGTGGTGTAGCGGTGGGGGAGGGCGGGTGGTGATTTACCCCCCTCCTGTCTACCGCGACCATCTTTGTCAATGCGATCTCTTGTTCGTTCTCGCGAACTTCAATTTAAACACCCGTAATTAATAAGGTTTTTTTTCATGACTAATTACCTCTCGCATAGGTAATTAGGCTAAAAATTTTTATTAGGTGTGACTATAGATTAGGGCGGGGGAGGAGGATTTTCCCGGACCCCACCAGGGACCACCACCGTCGCTGACTCGTCGCCCTCGCGGTCAAGTTAGCTCTCGCACACGTAAATTTTCATTAACTAATTACTATGGGTTTTTTTTCTTAGCTAATTACCTCTCGCAAAGGTAAATATTCAAAAAGTCCTTATTATGTGGTGTAGCGGTGGGGGAGGGCGGGTGGTGATTTCCCCCCCGCCCCCCCATGACTACTGTATTAATAATAATTTAATTTTTTTCCTTTGTCATAATTCTGAAAATATTTATTTTTATGTGTGATTTTTATTATATGTATTTGTCAAGTGTTTTTTAAAAACATAGGTACTCAACTGTGAAATTTTTCGATCTCAGAATTTTTTTAAGGTATTTTAAGTTTTCGTTCTCTAAAATCCTTATTAGAATTGAATGACTTAACTCCAATTTCGATATTTTTATAATTACAGAAAGGACTTTAAATAATGCTTGCTCTTTGGAAAGTTCGTGCATTATTATTTTGTTTGTACATTTTAGTAGAGTGTCATCTTTTAATATTTCTGTTATACCATTAAAAAATAAAAAGGTACGAATTTTCCTAAGCGAAATATTATTAAAAGCGCTATCCTAAAAAATATTGAAATTGGAGGTTCTGTCAACTGAAAGTCCCATTTATGAAATATTTCATCGATATAAATTTTTCCTTTTTTTTTTGCTGTATTCTAATTCGCGGCTGTCAACGAACCTTGACAATGAGCAAATATCTTCGCTTTCATCCTAATCTAATAATGGCATGACAAGCACGGGGAAGGATGGCACTCGTACTCTATTTTGAGAGTAATGATTTAATTTTAGGAGCTCAGTATTTTTCTTTATAAAGTTTTTGGTTTCTAATAGGGATATAGAATTGAAAGGAATTTCTTGAAAATCAAAAGGAAACAGAAAATTTCGTTTTGCGAACAAAATTACAAAGATGGTCTAAATATGTGAACTCAAATTAAATGATTATTGAGTATTCAAAAGGGCCAAACTCTGTAGGGAATCGTTTCATAGTTTATTTATATTTAGTTTTCTTTCTTTCTTGTAACCATGCATAATAAAGGGATTTTAATTTACTTTAATTAAAGGTGTTTTATAGTTAGATATTTCCTTAGCCATTTAAGACCAATCAAATCGTTCCTATGACGATGAAACTTTCATCATAATCGACCAATACTTCATGCTGACTAAACATGACAAGATTAATCAAAATCGCTACATTAGTTTTTAAGAAATCGTAAAGAAAGGAATGCGTTTATGAACAATGTGGTCAAGGTGTAAATGTAAATTTAACCTTTAATGAAGTGTTGCTTAGTTTATTTCCTTACAAAGGAATAATAATAAATAGGAGCCTGATTTATGTCTCAATCCAGCTTGTATTTATAACTTTACCCATTTCTCGTTTCCACACATTACCTTCAGAGATCTTGTACGGAACAAATAATGACCGTAAATAAGCAGACAAACAGATTGTTAGTTATATATTTCTAAAAAAATGAATTAAATTACTTATTTTACGTTGCTCAGACAATTTTCGACAGAGCCAATGAGATGATATCCAAGCCGATGATAGAGAGAGCAAACCCGTGTGATGGGGAACCTGATTGGCTGTGTTAACCCCAATTGACATCGAACTGTTCCTATCCAGAGTTTAATTGGTTCCTTTGAGCCGGTAGCAATCGATTCTCCTCCAATCAGAAACTAGCCACCTGAAACTATTCTCTGTGTATATATACCTCTAACCTAGATCGAAATAATATTAGCTCATCTAGTAATTATACATGAATTGAATTTTAGCAATGGTAATATAATATTACCATTTGCGAGTCTTTGTATCACTCTGGACTCAAAAGCCCTTATGAAGATCCACAAGTTGGATCGAAACGTTGGCTTTCCAAAATAAAAAAGTTTTAACTGAAAATCCTGGTAATCATTTACCTAAGGTAATATAATATAGTAATATATCCAAAGCAACAATTAATTGTTTCTCTCACTCTCTCTCTCTATATATATACTAACACACACACACACACACGCGCGCGCGCGCACACACACAGAAAGACAGCCACACACACACACACACACACACACACACACACACACACACACACACACACACACACACACACACAGAAAGACAGCCATACACACACACACACACACACACACACACACACACACACACACACACACACACACACACACACACACACACACTGAGAGAGGTAGGTAGTGGGGAGCCCCACCCTTGCTATAGTGTTCATCAACAATAGAGGCAGCTTTATTAAATGGACCTGACTCATCCTATTACGTCACCTCTAATTATAGCATCAGCTGTCTGCGTCTCTCCTGGTGAGGGTGTCTATATATATATATATATATATATATATATATATATATATATATATATGTGTGTGGGGTCCCAGATTACTGTAAAAAGACATACTGTAAAAAAAAAATAAAAATGGATAATACTGCATTTTGAACGGGGTAGAATGGCGCAGAAACGAGTTTCCTATCTCAATCTGTTGAGGAGATAGAATGTTTTTTGTTTTTATTTTTAAAATCTTACTTTTTTCTTAAAAATGACAGTTTTCTATATTTTTGTTTAGCGTAGAAACATAAACGGTGATATTTTCTTAATCAACATTAAATTTTCTAAAAGATGAGATGGGTCTAGTTATTTTAAATCTACTTTCAGTGGGACTTTTAACGCGCTAAACACAAAAAATTTATTAAAACATTAACTTTATAATAGTTTTTTGAAAATTTCTCACTCCCCACTGGAGCACCCTAGAAGCTGTCAAATTTCCTAAAAATTGCGGAATTCAGTTAGCTTTTTAGTGGTGTAACCCATGATACAATTGCACTTCACCTTTTGAGTCAAAAAGAAGTTTTTCTTATGAAAAACACGCTATAGAATGTCAATGCTGGGGCAATGAGGAAGCGCGCTAGAACCTCACGGTGGGGCTCAGTAAGGTTTAACCCAAAAGTGCTTGCTCTTCGGCGTTCTTTTCAAATTATGAAAATATATCGAATAACATTAAGTTCTCAATCAAAATGAAAATATTCGACCGAGCTCTCCGCAAGTAAATGCGATTTTTTGAAAAATACTACATAAATTATATTTTAGATAGTACGCCCATTGAATTTTTTTTCAAAAGATGGCTGTGACTATTGTCATTTAATAATAATGATAAAAAATTTGTAATTCAAGAATGGTTGAAATTATAAAATGAAGCCAAAAATCCCTTGAAGATCAAGCATTATATTTATTTTACATTATTCAACGAAATAAATACATTCTAAAGTATCACACAATTAATTTTTCAATTCTACTACACATACGCTTCTTACGCTCTTAATTAATTTTTTCCAATTTTAGTAGAAAATAAGAAAAAAGTTTAATTTACTTTAAAGAAAGTATTTTTTTTTAATTTAAACTAAGGAGTTTTTCTTTTTTTTTTTTTTTAAATTTTAGATTATTATTACCCTTTTTATATTATTTAGAATTCATACATTGTTCTTTTTAGTCTTAAAAAAGTAAAACTAACTCTAACTCATGGGAAGTTCGGCATCCATTACTTTAGATGCAGCCTCTAGCGCGCTTCCTCATTGCCACAGCAGTGACATTCTCTAAGGTGTTATTAATCAGAAAAACTTCTTTTAGACACAAAAGGTGAAGCGCAATTGTATCATGGGTTACAGCTACTCTATTCTTTTACGTGGCTCTAATTATTTAAAAGTTTCTGTTTTTGAATCTCAAAATGATGATTTATTTGAAATCGACGACACAATTTCTTAAACCCTTATATCCCACAAATCACTTCAATGTTATTTTTTTTACTACTATATTTTAAATCTACAACGGTCGCTCAACCTGCGACAGTAAGCAGATTTGATGACAATGGTGACAGTGGGTATGTCAGGCATGTCCGAGGTAAAACTCAGCCATTGGCTTCTACCTAAACCTTTAAAACTGGTTACTCCAAGAGATCCCTAAGCCAACTCCTTTTCAACATTTTTCGGGTATTTTCTGGCAACTGTGTTGTGGCCATGTCTTTTATAAGTCTTTCGGGTCCAAACAATTTTTTATATGACTACCAAATGTAATCTTGAACTAAAGGTATGCCTAAGTCTGCATGTATTTTTAAATTTTAGAACTTAGTTAACAACAGGACATTTTAACACCTGAGACTTGTAATATTTATCATTTGTAAATATTTATATTGATCATTATCCCAGAGCACCTACTTTAGAGGCTGGGTGTGCCTCTGGTAGCTTAAACATATTTTTAATAACCTACGATGAAACCAATATCTAAGATATAATAAATATAAGATATTTTGGCTTTATTGAGTGATTATAAAGCTGAAAATGATTTTTGTTTATTTCAATATATCGAGTTTGTTTGAACTTGATAGATGAAAAACATCGATATCTTTCTGATAGGGCAATCACATTTGAAGAGTAAATATTTATATTAGCCTACCTCTAATATTTAATCCCTCTTCGATAATCGGAGTTTGTTGTTTACTCAGCAATTTCTCAATGGTGCTCTTCAGGCACGTGAATGACTAATTTCTTTACAGAGTTCATATCCTTGGTTTGTTTAATAAGGATATCTGTCCGACACTTTTGAAGCCATTTCTAGTATACATGGATGGTAACCCTCATTATATTATAAATATTCATGTATATTTGAATGAAAAAATATTAAGGAGTTTTTATATTTTGGGCCAATGGTGTGCAAATAGAACGGGGATTGTTTAGTTTTAAATTTAAAAATCAAATTTTTTTTTTGTAGAGGTGGTTTAATAATCGAAATATAATGAGCAATTTATATAAAACAAGTATCTTGTATTTAAGTGGTTTCTAATAGCTTAAAATTATTATTTCGAACATAAATATATTATTCGTATAAGAATTCGTAACTTAGGATTGGATGTCCCACCTTACATCCTCGGCCATTTCAACACAGTAACGCAGGTATGCACTCAAGCTTAAATGATCTGAGGCAAAAACATAAGACATGGTTCTAAATTACTTAAATTAAAAATCCAGCAAGTAATTATAATCATATTAATTCAACAATGACCGTATAATTATAATGTTAATGTATTTTTTACCACACACTATTTTCCAAATCATCAAAATTGAAAATCAGTCAGAAACTCAATGCATACACATACCTACAGAAAACCATTTGGACATACGACTCAAAAATTTATGGATCAGCAAAAAAGACACACTTACAAAAACTACATGCCGACTAACAACTACCAACTATCGACGGACAAATAAGGATTCTCTATTCTGGCTTCCATATGAAATTACACGGACGTAACAATAGACATATTAATGAAATGGTCACGACTGAAATGCCTTTTATGAGGCGACTGAAAAGGAGTTGGATGAGAGAGCTCCTCTCCTGAAACAAGTCAGGGATGATGTGCTGCTGGGCACTGTCTTCCCTCATGCCTAAAATGTCAACATCACAGCTGTTGATCTCACATTTGCTGATTGTTGCTTAGCTGCGACAGGTGCAAATTGAAGTATGAAGAGAAAAAAAAAAATGTGTTTTTTATAAAAATGCGCAGAAAAGCTGTGCTGTGTGCTTAAATAATTAACCTTCATGCTAGACATTAATTGTATTTTGAAACTATTTTTCCACCAATTTTTCTTTTACCTTCAAATTTGCCTTATGTATTTTTCTAAAATTTGTTTATTGAAATTTACAACTAAATAATATCAATACAAAAGTAAATATGATATAGGTTGATTAATGGTAAGGATTTTCAGGTATGTTTTTTACGTTCACTTACCTATATATGAAATATATAGTAAGTGGAAGTATTGCGATCGTGAAAATTTTCGACTTCCGGTTTTCAACGGAAATACACGTTTTGGGGTCCCCTGAGTCAAAATAACCAAGTCCCGCGAAATGGTCTGTGTGTGTGTTTGTGTGTCTGTGTGTGAACAGACTAGCTCAAAAACTATAAACCGTGCGAACCTGAAATTGGGTATTTAGAATATGTATAAGCCCGCGATGTGACAGCAAAAATTTCATTAAATTTGCTCAAAGGGAGGGGGTACTTTATTTAATAACTTTTTAAGTTTTTTTCGATTTTCTCAAAAACGGCTCTAACACGATTTTGATTAAACTGAGTATTTGATCTATTTATATGCCTGAAATATGACTGTAAAAATTTCATCAAAATTGATCAACCGGAGGGGGGACTTTACTTAATAAAGTTTGTATCATTTTCACATGTTTTTTTTTATTTACTCAAAAACGGTTTTAACGATTTTGATCAAACTTGGTATTTGATGTATTTATATGCCAAAGATGTGATAACCAACATTTCATCACAATTTATCAACCGGAGGGGGGACTTTACTTTATAAATTTTGTATCATTTTCACGTGTTTTTTTTATTTACTCAAAAACGGTTTTAACGAATTTGATCAAACTTGGTATTTGATGTATTTATATACCCGAGATATGACTGTAAAAATTTCATCAAAATTGATCTATGGGAGTGGGGACTTTACTTAATAAATTTTGTATCATTTTCGCGGGTTTTTTTATTTACTCAAAAACGGCTTTAACGATTAACAAAAATAAGATATGAATATAGAAAAATGTGTAACTTTGGGAAATGATATTTAGCAAAACACGTCAATTTCTAATCTAAGTAAGTTGGTAAGTGAAAGTTGTGTGTTGCGCGCACGCACCAGATTTTTTAATTTGAAAAGCAAACTTTGAGCGATATATTGATTGGTTTTCATGTTGTATAAGATGACCATGAACTCAGTTTTGGAAACATGTACTTGTTGACCTTGGGTTCCCGCCAATGATTCAACTTGAAATATCATAGTTTCTGAATGTATCACAGATATCTTCCCAAGGTATCTAATGAAAGAAAATTCCTCCGATATGATGTTTTCCAGAGCAGAGGGGAACGGAAAGTCGAGGAGACGCCGGAGAGGAGAACACAAACTGGTCATTGCGAAACTGGACAAGCTCCAGGGACTTGCTCCAGCTTCCTAAACGGGTTCCTGGATATCTCGGAGGCATTGAACCTTGGTTCTTATCTCACAGATTGTACTATCTATATCTCTCCTCTTCAAGATATCCCTTCCTCAATGGGTCCTCTGTATCCTTTGTAAACGTAGCGCCAGCGGGGTCTTAACGTGTTATCCTTACAAATCGAATCCTTATTCAATAGTGTACAAGTCGAGAGTTCGAGATAGGAAGGGATAGGGGGGGGGGGGGAGTGGGAAAGTAAGTATTGTAAACCTGGGCGAATTTTCCCACCATTCAACTTAAAATAAAGTGCACAACCTTTTTTTACTTTCACTTACCTATATATGAAATATATAGTAAGGGAAAGTATTGCGATCGTGAAAAATTTCGACTTCCACTTTTCACCGGAAATACACGTTTTGGGGTCCCCTGAGTCCAACTAACCAAATTCCGCGAAATGGTCTGTGTGAACTGAAATATGATTTTAGAAATATCAATTACGGTCATTTTCTAACGTTTGCAACTCGAAAACATTTGGTCCAATGAAAAATGTTTCAGATAAAAGCTATAGGTACAGTACGAAATTTTGCGTTAAACGATCTCCCTAAATTATTTCATTTCTCTGTAAAGATACAAACAAAGATTCCTTTTGAAGTACGGCCATCAACCTTCTTCCATATTTAAAATATTCATGAACTAAAAACCTTTTTTTTTTCAAAGCCTCTTACAGTTCTACAGAAATTCATTTCATCGATGGTAACTTAAAAAAAATTGTGTAAATGATTTTTACTTTCACTTACCTATGTATGTAATATATAGTAAGTGGAAGTATTGCGATCGTGAAAAAATTCGACTTCCGGTTTTCAACGGAAATACACGTTTTGAGGTCCCCTGAGTCGAAATGACCAAGTCCCGCGAAATGGTCTGTGTGTGTGTCTGTGTGTGTGTGTGTGCGTGTGTGTGTGTGTATGTGAACAGACTAGCTCAAAAACTATTAACCGCGTGAACCAAAAATTGGGTATTTAGTGTATGTATATGCCCGTGATGTGACAGGAAAAATGTCATCATAATTGGTCAAACGGAGGGGGTACTTTATTTAATAACTTTTTGACGTTTTTTTCTCGATTTTCTCAAAAACGGTTCCAACTATTTTGATTAAACTGAGTTTTTGAGGTATTAATATACCCGAGATATGACTTCAAAAATTTCATCAAAATTGATGAACCGGAGGGGGCACTTTACTCAGTAAATTTTATATCATTTTCATGCGTTTTGTTTTATTTACTCAAAAAAGGCTTTAAAGATTTTAATCAAACTGTGTATTTAATGAATGTATATGCCAAAGATGTGGCAGCCAACATTTCATCAAAATTGGTCAAACGGAGGGGGCACTTTATTTCATAACTTCTTTCCAATTTTTACCTTTCTTTTTTATTATCTCAAAAACGGATTTGATAATTTTGATCAAATTCGTTAAAAAAATTAGTTATTCTTTAATATCAAGTAAGCTTTATCATTATTAAAATGTTCTGAGGGGGCTTAAATGGGGAAGGGGCCTTTTTTTGTTTTCCTAAAAAGTACCTTTGTTTTTGTTTATATTGAAAAATTAAGTGTCTCTCGTTACACCAAAAAATAAGAAATGGCTAAATAAGATATATGAAAAAAATCAATTAAATATATAGAGGAGAAAAAAAGAAAAATATTCCGTCAACTCGTAAAACATTTTGAGCCCTAGCATGCGGAGTATGCCTTAACTGACAGACCATTATTCATAATTAAAGCCGTTCTGTTCATTTAATGGACATTATTTGTTTCATGGTAACTAAATGAAGTTTTCAACAACGACATTGAGAATTTAAAAATCAGAAGACCTGGAGTATTATGCTTGCATTGCCGAATTATCATAAGTAAGAACTTTTATTTTAATAATAAAAACAATTGGTGTCTTTTATAGAACAAATAAGAAATGAATGTGGAAAAATGTGTGACTTTGAGAAGTGGCAATAAACAAAATACACCAATGTCTAATCTAAGTATGTTGGTTAGTGAAAGATTTATTTTATTAATTCTTCTGTGAAAAAAATGTAAATAAATAATAATTATGGACTGATAAATTATTCTAAACTCAAAGAATTCACTTGACTATTATTATTTCCCTCTTAAGACGAATATTGGAGAACATTTGGGGCTTCAGCAATGGCTAAAGGTTTTTAAAAAAAATAGTGGGTAGAATATTTGGACCAAAGAGTAAAGAGTCAACCGCAGAATTCAGAAGTTTAAACAATCCTAATAAACTATATGAAAAAGCAATTTGCTGTCTTGGAAACTTTTGACAGGTAAGTCAAGAAGAAGGTGGGAGGATTCCACGCGACATGTGGAAGAATATATTGGTGGTGTGAAAATTATTACCAAAAACTGTACGGAAATTGAAATTTAATAATTGACGCGCCAATGTACAATGTGTCTACACCACTGAATGTAGTAATTTCATCAAAGGAAAAATTCATTAAAGTACATATTGTTTTAATTTACGCAGTTTACGTCAGTACATCATCTTTTAAAGTGGACACAGCATGCCACGGAGTAAAAGTTATTTTCATCCCATAATCTTATCTTATTGTTTAATATAAATAACAGAGAAAAGTTATCTAAGATACTTTCGGGATGGAACCATTTGAATTGAATCCCAAACACCACTATCAATGATTACATAGTTTCATTTAGAATGTGATTTTATCATCACGTATTGAAATGCATTGAAGATATTGATCGAGAAGGGAGACCTTCATCCTAGTTAGCAGAGTTAGTCAATGCATGATGCACTTTATTGAGGACGTGATGTAACACCTACCTCCATTAGTCAGTCATGACTTCGTTCTCTGGTAAATAAATATTTTCTTAACATCATTATTCCTGTGCATAACACCATGAGTTGATGAAGTGATGACTGCGTATTAGGATAGCCATTTATCTGTCTTGCATTCGACCTTTCTAAACTAAAAAATAAATGTATAATATCTATCTGTTTTGAATTTTATATGTTTTCATTATTATTTAGATTAATTAATTCTTAGTTTGTTTGTTTGTTTAACGTCCCTTTACGCTACTAAGGCTAATCGGACGGTGCTACAGTGGGAGTCCTAAATTTTGCCTATCAAAGTATAATTAGGATCTTTAACGAGTATTTTACATCCCCTCCGAAGAACGGCATACCTAAATATTTATTAATTCCTTTAAAAAACTATAAGCCCACTTGGCGGCCTATGAACCCGCGAACTTTAATACTACAAGCTGCTAGCCACTACACTACAAAATTGATTTTTTTTTTTTAATCTTATAGTATTGTTTTGAAAAATTGTTTTTGTTTCAAAAATATGCTATTTATTTCTCGCTATCCCTCTCTCCCTTAAATTTTCAAAACGGGGTTTATTTTGATTTTTGTTTTTAAATATAGATTAAGAATTATTTATGGGGTCACCTGTGGTGTAGTGGTTAGTATAGAAACCTACAATACTAAAGGTCGCGAGTTCGCATCCCGAGGTAGCCCAATGATTTTTTTAATGGGGGTAGAAAAACCTTGTCTATGCCGTCCCTCGGATAGGACGTAAAATGGAGGTCCTGAGCCTGTACGATACCAGGTACTCGTTAAAGATCCCTATCCTAATTATACATGGATAGGCAAAATTTAGGACTCGCACTGTAGCATCGTCCGATTAGTGGTGGCATTAAGTGACGTTAAAATAAACAAAAAACTACCAGTTACTTCTTTTAAACGGATGTTAATTAATATGTATTAGTAGTAGGTGAGGTTAGCGCACGGAAAAGATTTTTCAGGCCTACGTTCCACTTAATGGATTAAAAGCATGTATTGAAAACACTTATTTTTTTTTTTTTTATGCAGAGTGATCAAAAATAAATTTTAAGAACGTTAGCAAAAAAGTTTACTATCATCACTTAGTTTCATCTATCCATTTTATGTCCTAAGGAATAAAGGCATATCCAAGGATTCCTTGGTTCCGAACCCGAAGGGATCCGAACCCATGATCTTCAGATTATAGGCTGCTATGCTAGCCACTACACAACAGGTGTCTACAGTAAAGCCTTATAATGAAGAATATAGTCCAAAGTTACGTAAATATAAATATAAAGAATTTATTTCATTCGCTACAAAAGATTCATATTTATTGGATTTTTTCTTCATTTTTAACTAGATCTATAATCCGCCCTCAGATTATCGGCTAAGCAAAGAGGACGCACTTAAAAAAATTAATAACTTTTCAATCAAAATTTTTGAGACTAATAACGAACGCTCCTTGGTATGTAAGTAAGAAAAGTCTACATGAAGATTTACAACAACCAAATATCCAGCAAAACATACGAACTTTATTCACTATTTTATGTAAAATTATACGGATATAACAACATACTAATCAACAAAATGGCCACGGCTGATATGCCATTTGGAAACTGGATGAGATTAATAATCCTTTCCTGATGCCCAAAACGCTTTAGGTATTATTAATTCTTTGAAGCCATCACATTCGCTGATTGTCGCGATTCCTTACAGGTGTGAATTTAAATTGGAAGAGAGAAAAAAATACAAGATCTCTAATCGTAAAAGTCGTGATATTTTTTAACTAGGTAGGGTATAATTTTCCTAGCGTAGTCATTAGAGCTATCTCTACGTAACGATGTGAGTCAATATCGACTGCATTTGCGTTGCATTGTGTATTTTCCTACACCTCGGTATTACAAAAGCTGCTAAAGCCATTATTAAAGAGAGATACTGACCAAATCAGCTCTCCAACCCCGAGCTCGTTATGTCCGCCACTTCAAGAAGGATATTAGCCACTGCTTACAATATCCTCCAAGGCTGTGCTAGCTTGATCATTAAGCACGCCTACAACTCGACAATGCTTCCTGGATATATCAACCTTTTTTTTTTTTTTTGTTTACTCAAAGTAATGTTCTTTGTTCCCGATTTGACTTCTTGAGCAGCACTGCGCTGCTGATTACGTTCTTGTGCCGGCAGAACATAATGGCTGTTATTTGTCCAAGTACACGCCCCCAACCTGGACTACAAGCCCTCAGGTATGGTATGGTATCCTTGTCTGGGTACCTTTGCTCTTTAGCGAGGAGGAAAGAAATGGAGTTGTACTATATAAGTCGTTAATATCCAAAAACCTTTACCAGAATAAGAGCTATGGTTATGGGGTCCCGCGAGGAGGTCATTTAATATGTTATTAAATTAATAGTATCTGTTTTATAGAGGTTGGAAATGCTGAGTTAATTCACGGCTATTGTAACATATTATAATATAATAGGTTAATAAATAACCAGGATTTTCAGTTTGATCTCTTTTTATTGAGGAAAGCCAACGTTTCGATCAATACATATGGATCTTCATCAGGGCTTCTGAGTCCAGAGTAATACTGAGACAGTCTCAGTACTACCGTTGGAAGAATTTTAGTTTTGTAAATCCTGATTTTTAATTTTCGGGGCAGGAGGTGTTAGCTAAATAATTTTTCAATCGAAAAATAAAAAGAATTTTCTGCCTTTAGCCTAGCCTTAATTTCCTCTTCAGTTTCGTTTTTCTAGTTATTGCAGATCCTACCAAAGTCTTAACCGTTTCTACAGCTAACCATACATTGTGTTCTTTCCGTATTTATTACTTCTTTAACAGCTTTTATCAATATTTTTTATTTAGTTCTGTCGTTTCCATTTAATCGCCAAGCAAAACCAAATCAACGTATTACCGAGTACGTTTATATTTCCACCCAGATTCAAACCCTTTCCGGTATTTATCACCTCCAAAATGACATATTCTGGTGCTAAATTAAATGTATCAAACCATAGAGAACTTCAAACCTTTCAGAAAAATAATAACCGTCTCTTACTTCATTGAAAATTCGGTTATCCACATCCTAACTAGATTAACTGACTTAATATTTTTCATTAATGATTTAAAATATGTTAAGAAAATGAATAAATAAAATTCTCCTAATATTTCCCACAGACGAAACTTCCCCTATAATCCGCACATTTCCTCCCCCCTTTAGACCCTGTACAAATTATGTAAGCTATTCAGTTGGCTAATGGTGGAATGACTAAATCCAACTTTAATATTGTTCAGGAAAGCACTTGTAATAATATTTCTCTTAAAGAATATTCCACGTTTTTAGGTTTTTATGTATATTAAACTGTTATATTTGAGGTCACCTGTGATATAGTGGTTAGCAGATGATACCTACAATACTACAGGTCGCAGGTTCGCGCCCAGCGGTGGCCATAGGATTTTTTAATGGGAGTAAAAAATCCTTAGCCATGCCGTCCCTCGGATAGGACGAAAAATGGAGGTCCCGAGCCTGTACGATGTCAGGTACTCGTTAAAGATCCCTATACTAATTATACCGGGATAGGCAAAATTTAGGACTCTCACTGTAGCATCGTCCGATTAGCCTTAGTAGCATGAAGGGACGTTAAACAAACAAACTGTTATATTTGAATATTTCTGAGATAATTTTAATAGAAATATTTTTTCAAACAGAAAATGAAATATTAGCAACGTATCTTTCCTTTTCTTTTTCTTTATTTTATTACAACTTATCACATTATTAACTCCTATAGTTAATTATTAGTTAATAGTATAATAGAACAATTATCAACAACATCAATGCATTACAGTGAATTTGGAAATGTGATATAGTTGTAATTTTATTAAATTATATAGTAAAATTACATGAATAACATGACATTCCATCATATGATTGAGAAATAAATGTTTTGAGAATGGAGACACGACCCCGAAACGTCAACGAAGCAAAGTTGTAAGAAAATAAAGAAAAATAAAAATGAAGATACGTTGCCAATATTTCATTGATCATATAATCTGCCTTCTAAATTAGAAGATATAGAAAGAAATATTATTAAAAATGCTTCCTGAATTTTTATTTAATAGAGTTAGCCTGAAACTGAAAGGCACTTATGATACCAGTTATACAACGAATTTATTTATGGTAGGGGAGAGCGGGGTTGGTTGGCATAGGGGGTAGTTTGGCCATTGGCTTATAGTTTCCGTCACACCTGTAGTGAAGGTCCCACTATTGTACCATCTGACCCGCTCGACCTCGGGAGTCTTGTCCTGTGTTTTCAATCCGATGCTAACAGAGTAGAAAAGAGTGTGCTTCATTGATTGATTTTACAACATGTAAGTAAATTTTTATATTTTCAGAAAAGTTGGTATAAAGGCATGGAAAAACATTTGCCTCCGATTCTGTTCACATAGCCCCAAACTCCTTTCGACTAACCAGTTTCTTGTTTGATTGTTCTCCCCTGTCCTGGTAGTCATCTTTCATATGATCTCTCCTGTGGGGTTAGTTGGCTCTCTCTTTTTTTTTTTTTTAGCGCAGTAGCAATTCACAAAAGCAAGGTAAGCATATTCAAAGGTGAAACTACCAATTGTCTTTAGTATCAGCGAGGAAGATGAGAGCAATTTTTCTTATGCAAAAAGTGACGACAGTCTAAACTTCTATCTTCTTCTAATGTCATTCTATTTTCCCTTAAAAGCTGTTAAAAACGATTCAAAATTATTATAACATTATAGTGCAGCTTTTAATAACAATAATATGTGTCAGGCAGTACTTGAATGAGATGGCTAAACAACTCCACCTTCTAGGCCAACGTTCCCCACGTAGGGGTTAATTGGCATACTCTGGATTGACGATTTCTTCAATTTTCTATGATCTTAGTATTAAATATTATGTAGTGAAAAAAAAATACTTGAAGTACTCTAATACTTGGAGTTTACAGTGGTATCAGCCCCATTGGGATTATATTAACAGGAACGACTCAACAATCAAAAAAGTGAAAACTGTTGCCAATCAACCCCGCTCTCCCCTATGAAATTCATGGGATAAAAAAGATGGTGAGAATTCGCATGACTCCACGCATACAGGATGGAGTAGCTAAAATTACTTTAAAGAGGCCTATATTAAATGTTTTAAAAGATACCTAGCGTCCAGATATCCTCATATAGTAATCAGGATCCAGGGACAGCTGAGTATAGACCCATGTAATTAGTGGTGCATACAGTTCCGAATCCAAAGGGTCGCGCATAGTCCTAGCCTTTTCAACACGGCTCACACGGCCAGCCCCTTTTCAGAGGCCTTAATTGAAATAGTTGCTATGGAAAGGGCCGCTGGCTGGGGCTCTTTGGAAGGGAAATACCGGGCACTTTTCATCTCCCGCAGGATAAAAATGAAAAGGGTTGGAGCTCAGAGCGCACTCTACAGGCATGCGTTCGTTCTTTAAGCTTTTGTTATGGCGTGTGTCACTCCACGCCCAGCTATAAATATATATATTTGTACGTGGCGTTCGCTAATGGGTGTTCATGGCAGCCCTTATAAAACAAGGGGGTGTGTGCAGAGTCGATATATGGAATAATGGAAAGTCGACTCATTAATGCCATACAACATGTGTGAAGTGAGTACACAACTCACTCAATGCAGAAGATTTGAATGAGAACACCCTCAAATACCATGTTATTTTCCTCAATTGATAATCAAATAAAGAGTACTCATGCATAGATACTGTGCTTGCCCTGAGATGTTTGTCTAGCGTTTCAACTTACATAAATATTTTACCCTCACCATCCAAAAATATATTATATATTATTAGCTACTGGTTCAACATTATTCACTGCAGAATGCAGGAATAGGCATATAAATTTAATAAAAATCAATTTCGAAAATTCAAAAAATTAACAATTGGCCATTAACTTGGCTATGCCCCTCGTATTTTTACCTTTGACCACCGCAGGGCCACCTAGCGGGATGCGAACCCACGATAAAAGAATAAATAATTAACCCCATAAACCTAGAACATATATGTTTCATTGTCTTTCTCACTGAGCTAATAATTCCGAACTTAAAAAGAAAATTCTAATTTGAAACTAGGTGGACCGGTACGAAGATTTCCCGCAAAGCATTATTTATTGATTCGTCCACGCACTTTACAAGAAGTAATAGGTACGATCCTAAAAGGCATGGACGTCCGCAAGAGGGGGTGAGGAGTGAAGTTGCCCCCCACACACTACTGATTTTGAGGAATAAAAACAACAAATTTAATAACTTCGTATTCATTTGCAGTTGTGTAACTTTTTTATTTTTATTTGATTTGTATATCCTTGCTTGCCAATAATATATCGACAAATAGCAGATGGCATTTATACAATGACAAACAATAACATGGCAGGCATGGAGAAGGATGGCACAAACACTACCTCTATTGTGGTATGATTCAGTTATTAAGGTCTGTTGAAGAAGATCTCTCTTCCAACGCCTTTTTAATCTCCTCCTCACATTTATGTGCATTTCATTTGTGGCCATATCTCTTATAAGTAGGTTTATATGTCCGTGTAGGTTAGTGTGATGACCTTTGTAAAGATTCTTTATATGTTGGTCGACTGTTGGCATGTAGAAGCCAGTGAACATTAACAGTAAATTAAGTAACATTAAACATTATTACATTAAGTGAACATTGTATAAACACGTATTTTAATTTTTAAATATCAATAAGTTTTATTTAAACAATTAATGAGCCTTACAAGGTCCGATTACCTCGAAACCTCCCCACAGGTATAATACTTTACCCCTAAATTATGTATAATAAACTGTCCCTCCATAGACGAAACTTTTACCAGCCTGCTATCATAGAAGAAATCCCATCGTCCTACGAATCCTACCATGCTTTAAAAGTTGCAAGAACGAATCTGCGCCGTACAGCAAAGGGCTTCAAGAACGCCGTTGAATTTCTATTTTTGTCGAGAATATTTTCATTAAAAAAAAGAAAAAAAAAGAGGTAAAAATAAAATACTAAAGATGTGAGAAGAAAAACGGAATCTATTTGTGTATGAGGTAAATTGGCCCCTGAATTATTGCTCGCAAGATGTCAGCACAACAGCCGAGTTATCCTCAAAATAAATCTCCTTAATACTTTCATTGTGTCCTGGCAGGATCTTCGAGGTCCTTCAGGACATAAATAATCACCTCCTGAGGACCGATTTGTGAGGGTGGGTAATGTCAGCTTGCTGTCAGTTCGTTAGTTAATACCTCAGACAGGGAAGGGAATATCTATTTGTTCTTTGGCTATTTCTGTCTGGTTCCTAGTATTTTTAAATTAATGATTAATGTCATTGTAAAATATCAATGACTACTCCCAATAGTAGTATAACATCTTCTTCAATGAGTCGAAAATGTATTTTAATTTTATTAGGTTTGTTTTATTATTCCTTTGCCACCAAAAAAAAAAAAATATAAAAAAAATAGCTTATTTGAGAAAAAAGGTGCTACAGAGAATTCATTTGAATTAAATGATACCTTAACGTTTAAATTACTCACAACTGGCCTATAAATAAAATAACATGATATCCATAGGCAGATATGCCACAGTAATCAACTGTTACCTGTGACGTATATAGAAACAAAAAAAAAAAAGGGAAAGGAGTGTGAATGCAGAGAAGCCCATGGGGGGGGGGGTGGAGGAGGCGTGTTCGACTTTTATTCCGTGGAGGCCCCACGGAATAGATCTCGACCTATCCACAATGGTTAGAATAGGTCGGTTACACCTTTAGAGTAACCCCCCGTATGCAACACATGGCCAGGTTGAGGTAACGAACAAAAAAAAAAAAGCAGTTTATTAGCCATTTTAAACGATTTTGAATGATTCATTAAAATAATTTAGATTAAGATACAGAAACATTTTTCTTTATATTAATAATTTCGGAGGGGGCAACGTGTTAAATAAGCCTCCGGCCGTTACATATCTATGCAAACATCGCTACACTTGAGGATTAATGAATACAGTTAAAATTGATTTTGAGAAATTCATTAGATTGTGTTGGTGGGTTCAAAAATGTATTTACTAGATACATAGTAAATCGATATAATTTTACTTATGAAATACACGACTGAATCTTAGGTCGATTCCATTTAGACAATTTAGGAATTCTTTATTTGTTTACCACTATTTTGTTGTTTTAGGCTAATCTGATATGATTCCTAAATTTCGCCTTTCCAGTTATAATTAGGATAGGAATTTTTAACGAGTACCAAAGATAACACATGCTAGGGACTTCCATTTAACGTCCCTTCTGAAGGACGACATAGCTAAGGATTTTTTACTCCCATTAAAAATCCTAGGGCCACCTGCAGAGATATGAACACGCGAACTTGAATATACCTGTTGGCTATGCTAACCACTACAGTACAGGTAACCTCAAATATTAGGACTCAACATTCTTTTGCTTATAACGTAAAATTTGACCGTTGTACTTTCGAAGTAGAGCTATGTAAAATAAGGAAATCGTATACATATATCGAAAAATAAGATAGCTATAAAAGATATTAGGCTAACAGACTCTATCAACACCCACGCTCCCAAAGGGACCAACCCACTGACCTTACCGAACCCATAATTTTCTTTACCCTTTTCAATCCCACTATTTGCCGATTGGGTCCACGTGATGGATATACCAGACTTACAGTCCAAGGTATCCGAGATTTTAAACCATAGGTTCTCGCTGTACAAGGAATTAGGACCCAATGAAATTCTTTATTGATTTTAATAAATATTATTTTCTCATCTAGGTGGGTGATATGTCAAGAATCTAACATTTAAATACTTAATTCTCAATACTCAATATTTAAAACGGTGAGTAGAGGTGTCTATATTCCTTCAGCATTAGTAGAGAAGTTGAGGTTTCATTATGGAAGGTTTTCTTTTAAGTCTTTTAAGAGGTCAAAATGGCAAAATTGAGGCGTAGAATTCCAAACCAGCCAATTTCCAGATTTTTATTTTTTTTTCAATAGTTTTTCTATAGATTATCTGGCTGGATTTGGAACAGTCCTTATTTTTGTAGGGCCGTTTTCAATATGATTTAACCTATTTTGGAAAAAATCCTTCCACCTAATGATAATCTAATAGAAAAACTATTTAAAAAAAAAAATACAAATCTGGAAATGGACTTGGCTGGTTTTGGAATTCTACCCCTCAATTAAGACTTGTTTCTTTTTCAAAACGAAAGATAATCTAACTCCAATTCCATAAGAAAATACGAAATTATAATTTGAACTTTGGGGAATTCAACTTTAGTATTGTTGATAAGATTTGAGCTCATTAATTTCAATTGATATTAGAATTTTGGGGCATGGTATCAGCAGTACCTTTTCCCTGAATTGATTCAGTTACTCTTGTCTGTCAAAGGAGATCTCTCATCCTCAGCCTTTCCTCTTATTTATGAAAATGACAGGTGTCGCTATGTCTCCGATTAGTCGGTTCCAATGTTCTTGCAAGTTAGTATGCTAAGGTTCTTTATATGTAGGTACACTTTTAATATACCTAAGTCAGTTCTTACCGTGTTGCAGGTCACGTACCATGGTGCTTTTGTTTTGGATAGTTATATTTTTTATTGAAAGGTGGGTCCTTTTGGTTATCCTTGAAGAATATATCCATATATGTTTCAGTGATTTGAATCAGAGTTGGGCAAAAAGAAGTTGAACTACAAATTAAAAAACTACTGACACAGTAGTTGGGAAGTTGTTGAAACTACAACTACTTTTATAATTTGTAGTTGATGGACCACAACTACAACTACTGTAGTTTCAAAAAAGTAGTTGCATTTTTACAACTACAACTAGTAGTTGCAACTGTAATTATGGGCCTTAAAGTACAACTACTTTTATTGATAACGAGTAATTATCGATATCTAGTATTATCGATAAGGAGTATATCAAATGCAATTCAGCTAATATATAAAACATGGGATTGATCGAGAACCTAACGTTAAAAAAAATAATTGACTGCCAGAAATCATGGAAAAAAATTTGTATTACGTATATGTATTGTACTATTTTTAAAAACACAAAATAAAAATAGCAAAAACATGTGATTTAATTAGACGTTGCTTAGCAAATGTAGTTGCCGCTCTAAACTACATTTACAACTACTTGTTGTATTTGCCATTCCCAACTACTTTCTCCCAACTACTGTAGTTGTAGTTTTAAATTACAACTACTTAACTGGTAGTTGAAAAATAGTAGTTGCGCGCTTCCAACTACAAACTACATGTAGTTGTCTGTGTAGTTAATTACAAATGTAGTTAACTACTGCCCAACTCTGATTTGAATAAGTATTATCGTCTTAGTAATAGTTTTGAAGTTTTAAGGGCCCATCTTTCCACTAATTGCAAAATGCCATGCTCTTAGAATGTTTAGTAGTAAAATGATTTATATTTATAAATCATAATATAATTATATTATATAATAATTATAATAATATAATAATTATAATTATATTTATATCTATAACCACTATAGATCCAAGTGGTTTTTGATGTCTCCTTCTTTAGGGATTTCTTTTCATTCATGGAGTTCTGCAGAGACCGGAAAGTTGTCGCTTGGGGCCATGTCTGGTGAGGGGAATAGGTCCCCTTACATGGCTAAATATTTTATTGCGAGCGACCACTGAGGTGTAGGGCTTAGCGTTGCTTGGTGGAACAGAACATCCTTTCTACAATTTACCAGTTCTGGGGGTTTATTATTTTTTTTTTTTTATTTGAATACCAATAACAAAATTTATTGGTCCAATAACAACATGGTGTTAATTTTGAGCAGTATAGAGCTCAAATCAATCGCTTGTCCTCTTGCCAAAAGCTCATAGAAAATAACACACTTGAAATCAAACCATATAAGAAGCATTATCTTCTTTAGAGGCAATCCGGGTTTTGATATTCTTCTTTGAGACTCACTACTTAGTCCCCAAGATTTTCTACGGGACTACTTTATCGTAAAAGATCCATTTTTCATCTCCTTTTACCAAAATTTTCCATCCAATTTTTCAAAAATGGGTCGCTTTTTTGCTGTTTCCGCAGTCAATCACAAATATAAATTCGTGTAGCCAAGTTGACTTCTGTTAGAGACCGAGGGAATCCAACCTTAAGCCTCGAAACATTGACGTGTTTTCCATGTTTGTACGCGACGCAGTTAGTGCCAAACAATCTCTCGCACTGAGGATTTTGATCAACAATAACATTGTTCGCTTTAATTTCATTTGGGCGACCAGACCTTGGATATCAATGATCATGTCACCATTTTGGCAGGTGCGTTCGGTTAGTGCATCATTCTCATAAACACTGCAAATTTTTCTATGAGCTTCTGCACCACTCTTACTTCTATTAAACACTCTTACAGTGCAGTAGCAACTACAATAGTGGGGCATACTAACCTAGTTTCAACAAGTGTTAACAGGTATAGCCGTTGACATAAAAATAGAATGACTTATTGGCCAACCCAATATAAACAACCACCCTAATTCAAAATATGAAGGAATTGTGGAAATGAGGTGGTTTCAATAAATTACGAGGATAAAAAAAATCATAAATACCTTTTTTTTTTGCCATTTAATTATAAAAGTAAAATCTGTTTAGGGCTGCAATATCTGAGCTTTGGGGCATAAAATTTTCAAGAAAAAGGCCTATATAAAAAAAATTGTTAAATTCGGGTTTTCAAATCAGCCCTACACATAATGATAATGAAGAACAAAAAAAAAAAAAAAATTGGTTGTTAAATTTTCGCTCAGGTTAGCGCCGAAATTGGGGATTATATATCTCATGGTCAAATTATGCTCTCGGGAAATTATTCTGGGGGTTTTAGGAGGAAAATACTTCCCGGGGAATATGGTAATGAGTTTCCCGTCCTCGTTTAAGCGAGGGAAAATTAATAGTTGGCGCGGGAAATACCTCCCCCTGATGGGTGGGCCTCTCATTATTCCCGTTGTAACTTTGTGGCCGATCAAAGTATACAAGGTGCACCTTAAGTGATGTAAAAAAGAACTTTGTGATCTTATGTGATGTTTGTTGCTGAAAAAAAAAGTTAGTATAAATGTGGGTGGTGAAAGGGAATTTGACAATATATTTTATGACAATAAATGATGGCTGTCCCTCAGGAATTAAATCTAGCCTTCTTCCTTCTAAAGATATTTCTGCTTTATTTTTACGACCAAGTAGAACAGAACATTGACAAATCTAATGATTCAGAAACATCTCATATAAGTAATGCTTTTTTTACTTTCACTTACCTATATATGAAATATATAGTAAGTGGAAGTATTGCGATCGTGAAAATTTTCGACTTCCGGTTTTCAACGGAAATACACGTTTTGGGGTCCCCTGAGTCAAAATAACCAAGTCCCGCGAAATGGTCTGTGTGACTTTGTGTGGGTGTGTGTGTGTGTGTGTGTGTGTGTGTGTGTGTGTGTGTGTATGTGTGTGTGTGTGTGTGTGTGTGTGTGTGTGTGTGTGTGTGTGTGTGTGTGTGTGTGTGTGTGTGTGTGTGTGTGTGTGTGTGTGTGAACAGACTAGCTCAAAAACTATAGATCGTGCGAACCTGAAATTGGGTATTTAGAGTATGTATAAGCCCGCGATGTGACAGCAAAAATTTCATGAAATTTGCTCAAAGGGAGTGGGTACTTTATTCAATAACTTTTTAAGTTTTTTTCGATTTTCTCAAAAACGGCTCAAACGATTTTGATTAAACTGAGTATTTGATCTATTTATATGCCCGATATATGACTGTAAAAATTTCATCACAATTAATCAACCGGAGGGGGACTTTACTTAATAAATTTTGTATCATTTTCATGTTTTTTTTTTATTTACTCAAAAACGGTTTTAACGATTTTGATCAAACTTGGTATTTGATGTATTTATATGCCCGAGATATGACTGTAAAATTTTTATCAAAATTGATCAACGGGAGGGGGGACTTTACTTAATAGATTTTGTATCATTTTCATGGGGTTTTTTTATTTACTCAAAAACGGCTTTAACGATTAACAAACATAAGATATGAATGTAGAAAAATGTGTGACTTTGGGAAATAATATTTAGCAAAACACGTTAATTTCTAATCTAAGTAAGTTGGTGGTTGCGCGCACGCACCAGATTTTTATTCTTATTTTTTTCGGTATTTCAAATTCAATAATTCTTGCGACAAGCTATTTCAATAAATTTTCCCTGCTCTTCAATAAAAATAAGGTTCGATCCTGCTCTCGAGACTTCAACTACGATTGTCCAAGAAACAAGAACACTAAGTTCAATTGTTTGGCACCATTTATTGACCTTCACATTACATTTCAAACACTTTTTCGAAAATTAAATTCCTGGAAATTTATCTGTGTTTGTTGCTGATGAAAACATAGTTCTTTTTTTGGCTCTAAATCCTAACCGGCCCGTATCAGGCCACATTTTCATACTCAGAATCCATATTTACATATTTTTTTTTTATTCTCATTCGTCAAAATGGAAAAAAAGAGAGCAAAAAATATATTCATTAACACATCTACTAAAACCAATATTTTCGATGTGGAATCACCCAATAAACATTGTTAAAAATTGGCACCTAAATGAATGTTTTCCCCTCTAGAGTATGTATACATACTAACTATCTAAACAAAACAGTATGTTATACGCATAAAATATATACAATAAATAATCTACTTACAACTTGTACATGACCAGAAATATCAGCACTCACCTGAAAAAAATAGAAATAAAAAATATTACCATCTCAAGTTATATGTTATTCCTTAATAAATTATTTCTATACACATTTCAAAATGATTTCTTAGAAACTTCTAAAATGAACCAATAGTTGACACAACAAAATGTAAAGGTTTGGAAAGTTGACATTTATGGTTTTAAAGTTGACACATGCATTAATGATTTCCTATGATTTTTAATAGGTAATAAGGACTACAATAAAAGTTAATATTTTTTTTATTTATAAACTAGTAAATTCATAATGGAAACAAAATAAAATTTCCACAATTTAATTATTTTATACACAAAAAGCTTAAACGACAACATATTTAAACGAAAAATGAGATCACTCAGTTATGTAAGTATGGTAAATAAATTTTAGTAATGGCCAAAGTTTCGTTTTTTTTTACTTTCACTTACCTATATATGAAATATATAGTAAGTGGAAGTATTGCGATCGTGAAAAATTTCGACTTCCGGTTTTCAACGGAAATACACGTTTTGGGACCCCCTGAGTCGAAATAACCAAGTCCCGCGAAATGGTCTGTGTGTGTGTGTGTGTGTGTGTGTGTCTGTGTGTCTGTGTGTGAACAGACTAGCTCAAAAACTATAAACCGTGGGAACCTGAAATTGCGTATTTAGTGTAGGTATATGCCCGCGACGTGACAGCAAAAATTTCATCAAAATTGCTCAAAGGGAGGGGGTACTTTATTTAATAACTTTTTATGTTTTTTTCGATTTTCTCAAAAACGGCTCTAACGATTTTGATTAAACTGAGTATTTGATCTATTTATATGCCCGAGATATGACTGTAAAAATTTCATCAAAATTGATCAACCGGAGGGGGGACTTTACTTAATAAATTGTGTATCATTTTCACATGTTTTTTTTATTTACTCAAAAACGGTTTATACGATTTTGATCAAACTTGGTATTTAATGTATTTATATGCCAAAGATGTGATAACCAACATTTCATCACAATTGATCAACTGGAGGGGGGACTTTACTTAATAAATTTTGTATCATTTTCACGTGTTTTTTTTATTTACTCAAAAACGGTTTTAACGATTTTGATCAAACTTGGTATTTTATGTATTTATATGCCCGAGATATGGCTGTAAAAATTTCATTAAAATTGATCTACGGGAGGGGGGACTTTACTTAATAAATTTTGTATCATTTTCACGGTTTTTTTTTTATTTACTCAAAAACGGCTTTAAGGATTAACAAAAATAAGATATGAATGTAGAAAAATGTGTGACTTTGGGAAATGATATTTATCAAAACACGTCAATTTCTAATCTAATTAAGTTGGTAAGTGAAAGTTGTGTGTTGCGCGCACGCACCAGATTTTTAATGTTAGGTTTGCACAATTTTCGACTCTCCAATGATAAACTTCACTCTTCCAGTGCCCTTTTATACAATTAAAGATGGCCACATTCATTGGTTGAATGAAGTTTGTAGCATTTTGATAGAGTGCGACTAATAGCAAGTATCCCATATTCTTTGCAGAATTAGGAAGCGGGGAAGGTCAGATGAAACGCGTTTCGCTTCCGGAATAGGATTATTGGCAATGCAATTTTGATCTCAACGATCCATGGATAGAGCACACTAGCTATAAATTCATAAAATAAGACACCTGTCACCCAGCCAGACTCAGATCTCTATAAACCACGCCCAGATGGAATACTTTTTGGTAATTCTGGAGGTAGGTGACATCAATGTCAAATATTGAAATTATGAATTAATTTCTGTTCTATTAGTTGACACCTACATTTAAGCCGTAAAAAATGTACAAATATATTAAAAAGGATATCAAATGATTCTCATGAACTTGATGAATACCATACAAGTAATTAAAACATAATTGAAGTCAAATAAACCAACTATAAAGCTTATTTAACTTGACTTCCACCTTAATGAAATAGGCTAGCAGAAATCAAGTTTACAGGCCACAAGAAAATTCGCCATTATAACCCCTCACAAATAAGCTTGAGTTTTCATAAAACTAATGTTGATGGCAGCACAGCTAACTAGTGAAACTTGGCAAATTACTACCAAATTTTGAGCCAAAATAATCAACCATGAATCTTATTATTCACACTTTTTTTTACAAAATGTCATCTATTGGAGCACTGTCAATTTATAATACAGTTACCCTAAAGACAAATCTTTAAATTAATAATATAATAACGAATATAAACTTAATGGTATAATAAATGCGAACCTAAAAAATATCAGTATTACAGAGTATAAGAAGAACAAAGAAAGTAATAGTGTCAAGTTCATTTTAAAAAGTAGTTGGAAGGTTAGAGATTTCACAATTTTAGTTAGCCATCTTGGATTTCACGCTTTATACCCTTTGAAGTAGAGGTCTCTGCGGTGGAAGCGTAAGCGAAATTCTGTTTGGCACTTCTATGTGCTAATTTCCAAAACAAATTCATTGAAAAAATTTCATGTACTGAAACCGTCACAAACTTGTATCAGAACAGGTAGTTCAAACTGTTCCAGCAACTAGTTTAAAACTCTTTTAAATCATATGTTTTGTGTTTTGTTTTTGTTCAACTTTACATTATAAAAAGGTTGTGTATAATTTTACTTGCATTTATGGTTTTGTTTTTATTATATATGTTGCCATTATTTTATTAATTCTTTAAACTCTATTTGTTATTCTTACTTTTTTTATTCCTTTTTAAAGTTCCTTTGTGTTCTACTTCTCGTTAAAATCAATGGAAGGTCGACTATTTCACTTATTTAAAAACGTTCTCACAATCCTACTCGTATACGAGCAAAACAAACGTTTGGCATGATTTTATGTTACTTAAGTCAAGGCTAAGATTTTCAGCAACTTTATAGTTTTAAGCATTAGACCATTCGAGGAAATGACTATCGGGCTGATTATTACTTTTTCAAAGATAAATGCACTTTAGCTCCAAGGCAAGTTCTCTTTATTTGGTATGAGTTATTTTTAAGTTACCATCAATGAAATGAATTTCTGTAGTACTGTAAGAGGCTTTGAAAAAAAATAGTTTTTAGTTCATGAATATTTTAAATATGGAAGAAGATTGATGGTCGTACTTCAAAAGGAATTTTTGTTTGTATCTTTACAGAGAAATGAAATAATTTAGGGAGATCGTGTAACGCAAAATTTCGTACTGTACCTATAGCTTTTATCTGAAACACTTTTCATTGGACCAGATGTTTTCGAGTTGCAAACGTTGGAACATGACCGTAATTGATATTTCTAAAATCATATTTCAGTTGTGACAACAGAACCCATTGTAGCTTCAAATGATCCATTCTCGGATAAAGGTTATGCTCTCTTCTTTTATAGAGGAACATTGTGTCGGATGAATTTTTTTTGACTTACTGTGTAAAAACCTGAAAGAAAATAAGTTTTCTTCCTCTTTCCTACTCCCCAATCAAAACCACTTGGTGGATTTTTCCAGTTATTACAGGATGTGTGATTAAAAATTTTCAGATTTTGATGATCCATTAGAACACTATTTCACTGTCCACGGGAGGGACACCTGTATTATTTATGTTAAAAAAAAAATGTGTTTTACTATATATGCAAAAGTATATATTAATTATAAAGGAAGATCATGATGTTTATTATACAGTGACGGGTGAATGACAATCTTCCATTAATTTCTTTTATTTCAACATTACATATTTAAAAATGGTCTAACGCCAACGTTTCGGACAATTCTCGTCCATCTTCAGGGCAATATTCTCTTATTTCATACATTCTTCTCATTTTTTTTTTTTTTTTTTTTTTTGTGGCATGGTCAATTACCTTATATATTTCTTCCACTTGTCCATTACTACTGTAACAGGTCACATTTTTTTAAAAATTATTTTTCACTTTTTTTCTTTATTTAAAACTTTATTAAAATTACTACCACTTATATAAGATCACTTTCATAGCCCTATTTATCCTCATCACAAGATGTCACGTTATTTTTAACAATGTTTTGAAAACAGTGAAAAATAATTTTATTAAAAATGTGACCTTTTACAGTTGTAATGGAAAAGTGAAAGAAGTATAGAATATAGGGTAATTGACCATGCCACCATAAAAAATGAGAAGAATGTATGAAATAAGAGAATATTGCCCTGAAGATGGACGAGAATTGTCCGAAACGTTGGCATTAGACCATTTTTAAATATGTAATGTTTAAATAAAAGAAATTAACACGTTAGGTGCGGCATCGGTCCCCGGGGTCCGATGTGTTACATTCCCTTCTTTCACAATTTTCACATGATAATGTCCGAAAGTTCGAACACTTCAAACACTTAATTTATTTGATTTTTAATGAGATTAATGCATTTTAGTGCACAAAATTTAGCTAATAGCTGAAATGCTGTTGTTTTTTATAATCGGACTCCGAGGTCCTATTTTCGATAAAGAATGGCGTAAATCCTGTATCGGCCTGTCCCGTACCTATTATGTCTAGTTCCAATCCTTACCAAGAGATAATGCCCTTAAGACGCCCATTTAATCCCTTTTAATCAAAAGATAACGCTTTCGTCAAAGTATTCCTATAGGGCCTCGAAGCCCGATATCGTCTTTGGCTCATCCCAGCAGAAGGACCCTGGGAACAATATCGTTCAATCCAGGATATCCCTGGATTAGGCCGCACCTAACGTGTTAATGTAAGATTGTCATTCACCAATCCATGTATAAGAAATGAGTTTATAATATAAGTTTCTTTGTCCGGATAGTATATATATATATTGTAGCATTGATGAAAAAAACGACATATGGTTTAGAATAGTTCTGGACTTGTTGGGAAGAACTAACAGTTGGAAAAAGGTGTCATAGTACATGTTTGTGACTACGATGTTCGAGTACCATATACGCTGGCCCAGAAGGTTCTAGGCTGGTCTTCTTACGACTTTAAGACTAAATATAAGGAGCGATGGACTGGAGAGTTAGTCTCAAGCCATAGAATAGAAGCACAAGTCATATGGTTATTCCTTTATTACAAAGTGTTCCCACATAAGTGTTACAATATATTTTTTAATTTTTCGCCGCCCAGTGTTAAAGAACGTTTCTCGTGCTTGCAGGGGAGAGACTTCAGAATGAACTATGCCTTAGTATATTTATCCAGAAGCACTCGTACAGCTCTGGTTCCATTCTGAATGCCTCACTGTTGAGATAGGACCGGATGTAGTAGCGGAATAGATTAAAAACCTCCCCCCCCCCCCCTCGCCTGTTCATAAAGGGTCCAGACAATAGCGAACTAATGAGGAGAGGAGAACCTGCAGCACTTGACGAGGCGCAGACAGATTGGAAGCGCGCTGCGCACCATTGTCATAGTGATCCGGCTCTGAGTCATCCTGCGCCCCATAGTTTTTAAAGGGCCTAAAGGGATGTCGGCAAACATTACAGCAAGAGGGGAGGGGGAGTGCGCCCCACTGGGAAATGTGAAGGGTTGTGCTACAGTGGGAGTGAGTGCTCTTTGTGGTGTGCGATCGAATTCCAGCGATTATATCAGCCTTTGTCCAATGTTAAATTTAAAAATTCCAATTGTCAATTTGCTTAAAACATTGTTGTACCTGTAATTCGTCTTCAAAAACCTAAAAAAATGTGGAAAGATTTGAAAAAAATGACTTTTAACTGAATTATCACAATTTAATGATTGATTGGTAAATTTTAATTCACAACATATATTTATTTTGACGAAGGGCTTTGGGATCACCTGTGGTGTAGTAATTAGCAAAGTAACCTACAACACTAGACCTTAATCCTAGTTAGCAGAGTTAGTCAATGCATGATGCAGTTTATTGAGGACGTGATGTAACACCTATCTCCATTAGTCAGTCATGACTTCGTTATCTAGTAAATACATATTGTCTTAACATCAATATTCTTGAATCACCATGCTTACTAGTTACTAGTATAGGTATCTATCTGTCACGCTTTCCACCATTGTAAACTAAAAATAAATGTATAATATCTAAACATATTTCCGTTTTGAATGTTATGAGTTGTCATTATTATTTAGATAATTAATTCATAATTTATATATAAGAACGAAATTCAAAATAAAATCTGAGTTGAAATTTAGAAATTGACGTAGCGAGAAATAAATAGCAAATTTCTGAAAAAAAAGTAATAATTTTTAAGTAAAATAGGTAGGGGAGAGCGGGGTTGGTTGGCGTAGGGGGTAGGTTGGCCATTGGCTTATAGTTTCTGTCACACCTGTTGTGAAGGCCCCACCATTATACCATGCAACCCGCTCAACCTCGGGAGTCTTGACCTGAGTTTTCAATCTGATGCTAACAGTGTAGAGAAGAGCGTGCTTTATTGATTGATTTTACAACACGTAAGTAAATTTTTATATTTTCAGTAAATTTGGTTTAAAGGGATGGCAAAACATTCAACTCAGATTCTGTTCACATAGCCCCAAACTCCTTTGAAAAACCTAACTTTTCGATTAACCAGTTTCTTGTTTGATTGTTCTCCCCTGTCCTGGCAGCCATCTTTCATACGATCTCTCCTGTGGGGTTAGTTGGCTCTCTTTAACTTTTTTTTTGGCGCAGTAGCAATTCACAAAAGCAAGGTAAACATAAACAAAGGTGAAACTACCAACTGTCTTTAGTTCCAGCGAGGAGGATGAGAGCAATATTTCCTATGCAGAAAGTGACGACAGTCTAAACTTCTATCTTCTTCTATTGTCATTCTATTTTCCCTTAAAAGCTGTTAAAAACCGATTCAAAATTATTATACCATTATTGTTTTAATAACAATAATATATGTCAGGTAGTACTTGAATGAGATGGGTAAACAACTCCAACTTCTAGGCCAACCTGCCCCACATAGGGGGTTAATTGGCTTACTCTGGATTGACGAATTCTTCAATTTTCTATGATCTTAGTATTAAATATTATGTGTTGAAAAAAATACTTGAAGTACTCTAATACTTTGAGTTTACACTGGTATAAGCCATATTGGGATTATATTAACAGGAACTACTCAACAATCAAAAAAGTGAAAACTGTTGCCAACCAACCCCGCTCTCCCATAATATAAGATTAAATAAATTAACAAAAAAAATCAATTTCGTGGGTCAACTGGTGTGCCGAGCATAGCAACCTACAATACGAAAGGTCGCGGGTTTTTCGTCCTGCTGTGGCCCTTCTATTTTTTTAAGTGGTTACAAAATGTTGGGCCATGCCTTTAAGGGGCAGGAGGTAAAATGGAGATGCCTAGCCTGTGCGATGTCAGTTACTCATTAAAGATCCCTACGTTAATTATGCCTGGATAGGCAAAATTTATGACTCCCGTCCGATTGGCCTTAGTGGCATCAAGTGACGTTAGGCTAACAAATATATTTCTACTGCAAATATATATTTGCAAATAATATACATAACTATGAATTAGGAGCGATTATTTTCTTTATTACCTGTATGGAGCCGTATTCGCATAATTACTCTTATGAATAATATTTATTTGCTTTATGTTTTTCTCAGTTTTTTTCCATATTCTTACTATACGTGAGGCCATATTGTTTTCAGAAGCCTCTTGAATTGTCAGGAACAGAGGAAGAATGAAACAAGGACAACAAGAGGGTTGGTATAAATAGGGATTATAGATAGATACTAAAAATTTGTCTGTAGATAGATTTTCAAATTCTACGGCAATAAAAGTCAGTTCCAACTGACAAATTTTTTTTTCTAATAGATAACATAACGTTAAAACATTCGATTAACAAGAAGTGAGCAGCATTAAGAATAAAGAAGTTACGGCTCTAACCCATTTCGGAGACCTTGAGTGTCTCGGATGAGGTTTGAAGCCAAGGTTGCAGCTTCAATATTTCAAACCACAACCCGACGCCATTGAATTCGTTACACGATTAGGAAATTGTGTCAAAACAATAAATCGCTCTACATAAAAGAATAAAATCAGAACTCTTCCTCAATACAGCCTTCAGTAACAGGTTAAAATAACCGGTTACTGGAACAAGCGAGGACCTGTCACCGGTGACTCCAGCGCAGCTATCGACCAACTCCAAGCTCAAACTGGGTTAGCTTCTTCTTCTATCCTTCCATTCACTTTTGTGCCCAGGCCTTATATATACAAATATATGTAATATACATTCACAATATACATAAACACATTAGCAAATACATCTTTATAGTACTACATAATACAACATAACTAATTTAAATAATTCAGTGATAAACACAGATGCTCTTCTCAATTAATTCAATACTTTTTTTTTGCCATGTATTCAAATAAGAATTTTTGAATTTTATTTTGGTTCTTTCAGTGCCTATATCATGGATTTTCACCATTAATAATTTCCAGCGTTTATAGCAGTTTAATACAACCAAATTCTCTTTAAATTTCAGTACTATGTATTAGCATCTTAATAATCTTCCAGTTATATTCCTTATCTTGATTGGCTATTTCAACTAGTTCTATTATATAGATGAAAGTTTTCAACATTTTTAGAACAATTTTATGTTTATTTCTGATGATTTGTTATTTTCGGGAAAGATGCTATTTGTTATATGTATATTTACTATATTTACTATAGATGTATATTTACATCTACTACTATATATGTACAATATAGATTTACACTATTGGGGACTATAGATTTGTTGAAATCCTTATACTGAATGTTTTTTATGGATTTTAACGATTAGTGCGGTATGCTGCGTTCAATTCCCTGGTGTATCCCCACTTTGACTATTGTTGTGCGGTGTATGGGGGTATCTCTGGGGATCTCGAAGCAAAACTAAAACGTTTATTTAATTGTTTCATACGATTTATCTTTGGGGGTCCCAAGAGACGTCTCCGTCTAACCTTTATTCGAAAGGTTAAAGTGGTTATACCCATCCTACCGCCGTAAATATTTCCTGGCTTCCTTCCTTTTCCAAGTTCTTCATACATCACCGAACTTCTCCAGTTTAAATCCTCTGTCCATTCCCGCAATACCCGCTCTAGATCTATACACTCCGGCCCACCGAACGTCAGCTTTCAAAAGATCTATCATTATCCGGTCCTCATCCCTATGGAACTCAATTCCCCCTTTTATCCGTAACTCCAACACTCTCTTTACCTTTAAATCCCGCCTGTATCATGCAATTACCTCTTATCCACTTAGTTTCCCAAACAATTGTAAATAGTCTTCATAAACTCTCAGTTTTAACATTAAATTGGGGTAAGTCTTTACTATTTATATATTTTATAAATATAAGTTCAATTCATTTTATTTGCAAATAAGTGTATAAGAGGGGTGATCAAAAAGTTCCAGGACTGTTGAGATTGCGCGGCAATGGAGTGTCATAGAGCAGTGCGGTTGGCAGCATTGTTTAGCGTGACTCTTCCTGAGCTCAGCTGTTTATTCAGTTTGTTGATAACCTTCTTCATTGCAAAGTTACTGCTGTTTTCGTAAAAAAAGTTTTTTGTGTTCGGCGATTCTTTCCCTTCATGGGTCTCTTAAGTTTTGGAAACAAGAAAAAGTCTGCAGGGGCAAGGTCAGGTGAGTATGGAGGCTGGGGAATGACCGTCATTCCATTTTTGGTGCAGTAGTCGCGAATGAGCAGTGCGGAATGAACAGGCGCATTGTCATGATGCAGCACCCACTCACCGCTCCGCCACAACTCTGGTCTCTTCCTCCTTATTGCCTCGCGCAAATTTCTCAGGGTTTGAAGATAACGAAAGCGGTTAATGGTCTCATAACATTTTACCCAACTTCAGACAAAACTTTACGCAAACGCGTTGTTCTTCCTTTACATTCATTTCACAAAATCGCCGAACACAAAAAACTTTTTTTTAGGAAAACAGCAGTAACTTTGCAATGAAGAAGGTTATCAACAAACTGAATAAACAGCTGAGCTCAGGAAGAGTCACGCTAAACAATGCTGCCAACCGCACTGCTCTATGACACTCCGTTGCCGCGCAATCTCAACAGTCCTGGAACTTTTTGATCACCCCTCGTATATTTTCATGATGTCAATAAGGGTATTATTTGTTTTTAATTTTTGTCATCACAAGAAGACTAATTTATTATTTATAATTTTTTCTCTTTTTTCTTTTTCATTTTAATTTGCTTCATTTTTTTATAATACTCTAAGGCACTATGTATCTGTATTATTACGTATTAAGATATTATGTATCTGTATAATTTGTTCCTAAGGGAATAGTTCCCGGGTCAATCAATAAAGAGTTTATTATTATTATTATTAATATTATAAAAAGATCAGTGGCCACCTATGCATTAGAGGTACTCACCCAAGGTAAGTCTGGGGCACAGAAGTTCAACAGATTTTTTAGATTCAAGGAAAGTGTTTCCGTAAAACATAAGGCTCGGTTTGAGAAAAAACTACACTACGCATTGTGGTGTAGATTTACGGCAAAGTAAATGCGTAGACTAATGCGTCTTAGTGAGCACATCCAGCCAGTAATGTAATTTAATTTCATTATCTCATGCTGCTCGATAATTAGCTCCTTTATAGAGATATTTATCTCAGCAGGGTAAAAAAGACATCCTATGCCAGAGCCAGATTCGAACCAGGGACATCAAGCCAAGTAGCCAAGTACCTCAGCGCTAAGCTACTTTTTCATTCATTATTTTCCATAATACGGGACTAACAACAATATTAACAGACCGAAACATATCTCTCAGAGATTGTTCCGATTCTCGCACATGATGATATTATTTAGCAGGTATTTTCTTATCAAGAGGTAGCAGTTCTGTTGCTTTGCTAAGCACGGCACATCCCGAGAGGTAATTGCCCCACCTGGGACAAAGGGAGCATTGTAGAGGATCACCGGGCGTGGTTTCCTACCGTCATGGGAAAGCTACTTCAGGTAGTGCGCTGTGCTGCGGTAGTTGTTAGCCCGTGGGTCCTAACGTTATTCTCTGAGGTTCTAGCTGTTATTGTTATTCTAGCGCATTGCACATGCCATCAAGATTTATTCGGTTCACCTTTTAAGGTGGCTACACAGCGTCGAACCAGGTGAACAGAGAGTTATCTGAAACTTTCCGTAAAGGCGTACCACGAACATCCATTTTGTACGTTTAAACGTGAAGTGAGCGAAAAATGTTGACCTACGCATTTTTATAAAACAATTTTCATTACAAAGAAACTTTGTAACTGTAAACAGCTGTTCTAACTTTTGTTCTAACTTATTGTAAACTTGGGAGCGGGGTAGCCCATTGGTAAGGCAGTGGACTGCTGTGCTTAAGGTCCTGAGTTCGAATTTGACATGGCTTATGATATCTTTATTATTCGCCACAGTTCGTCTCGTGGGCCGAGAGACCCTCCTGGGGCAAACCCAGCCTCAATAAAGTGGGTACCCTTAATTGAAAAATTAAGGGGAAAAAACCTGGCGGTTGAGCGTGATCACGGTCAAATCATCTCCTTCCACGACCGCAGACCAAGAAACAGTACTCTTCCTTACATAGTACTGCACCCAAGACCCTTTATGGGTTGTAGTGGTACAGGTTTTATTGTAAACTAGCTAGGGTGCCCGGCTTCGCTCCGGTAGTTGTATGGTAGTTTCAACAACAGAAAAACTTTAAAATCTAAGGAAATAGAGAACAACATTTAAAATTCTTGAAAATTCGATTTTGACTTGATATCAATATTAAGATTCGAGAACTGAAGAGTCCGCACAAATAAGGAACCCTATATACTTTATAGGGGGAAGGTGAATCTGGTAAATGAACAATTAATTTTAAAGCAACTTTGTCGAGTTATACATCGTTTTTGATGGATTCTGTGATCCTGAATTGTATAAGCCCATTCCAAGCAGTCAGCAGATAATAAGTTATTAAATTATAGTTAAAAAATCTGATATCTCAGTAGAAAATATGACATTTCGAGTAAAATTTAAGCGCCGACTACTCTGACTCTGGTCTGACTCTACTACTACTCTGGTCCAGAAGTATAGAAAATACAGAAGATTCTTAGACACTTTTTTTTAAGACCTTCCATTTCAACCTCCCTTAAGATATCTCCCCGTAATCTGAGCGGACTCAGGAGATCTCGAATCTTACTACTATTACAAAGTGAAAACCAACATTTCATGAAGGCACATTTTTTTCACCATATTTCTTTTTATCCTAAACTATGAGGGATGATAAAATCATATTGAGTTAGTCATTTTTCAACTGGAATGTCCATCATACATAGTGATCATAACAACTTCTTTTTCATAACTACAATAAGAGCACTTTAAACTTTTTATTTTTGATTTATGTTCTATGTCTGTTTTTATTCGCTGACTTTACTGTTAAGAAAGTTCACTCATATTGCATTAAATGTACTTAAGTATATATTATGTATTGATTAAATGTAATGTGTTGATCACGCACATTGTACACTTTGCTTTTATAGGCTTGGCTTGCTACAGGAGACGCCAGACTCACGGCCTAACAGATCTGTGACAGTTAAGAGAAGATATACAACCAAGCCAGATTCCAAATTGGGACTTTGAGCAAAGCAATTCAGTGACTAACCACTGAGGTGCTCGACTCCTCTCCATCTCAATTATATTTATGCTTTTTTTTTCTTTCAATATTTTTTTACTCATTTTCCCCTTCGTGCAAGGTAGCTAAAATAAAATTAATATAAGGTCAGAAAATATCTACAGAAGCTGATGGACTAATTGGTCACTTGTGATGAAACTAGGAAGCCAGGATTTCCCGCTAACCTTGGCCTCCAACTTGCAATTGCTCAACGCGACCTTCCCGCAGGCCAGAGGGAACAATTTATGCATCCGTCAATCCAAGGGTTCGATTCCGTTATCGTGAGTGACAATAAATTTTGATCCAACGTCCTCTCTCAGAGTCTATACTTCCTGAGTGAAATACTGTCGCCAACGATGAAATGTACTATGTGTTGTAACTCTGAAGGAATTTTATCTTCAAACAGAAGATAACATTGTTACCGACATAGTTGTCGGTAATCTCTTCGAACCGTGTGAGAGTAAGTGCAAAAAGCGAGAAATATTCAATTTTTTCCGGCGAAAGAGAATATTCATTTAAATGTTTGACAAAGCTCCTGACTTATCCGATCTTTGATTTATGTTTTAGGAGTTAAATATGAACATGAAGAAACTCGATTTTAACATTATAAAAGATGAGATAAAACTGGACTTGGCTTTGTAAATGAACTGGGAATGTTTTAGCAAGGAATGTTGGTTTAGAATTATGAGTGATTGTATTAGCAATATGTACTTAGAGAAATTTAGATGTAATGGGGTGATGGTAACTAGAAGAAATCGATGAGGAAAATTTTAGTTTTTTGGGTTGTGGCAAACGTTTTTCAAATATTCGGTATGTAAAATAAAATAAACAAAGCCTTTATATGATTAAAACATAAAGATATTTGATAAATTATAAATAACTATTTAGAAATCACAGGAACCTCCACTGTGCACACCCCATTTGCTTGATTTCTTTATGGTAACGAGACTGGATACAGTTTACACTACACGTTCATATGAAACCGTTCGGTGACTAAGCATGAAAATATTTAATCCGCACCAAAGGGGTTTCTTCCTTTTAACATAGTGTAACTCAATACTCATGGCACAAACTCTTTTTTATATATATTTTTTTATTTTTTCTGAAAGGGTGTTTTAGTGAGTAAGCCTATCTTAATTACCCTCAGAGTTACATAATATGTCACATAATTTTTTTAATATATTTTTTTACGAATTTAGGTGCTTGCTATAAGGAAAACGTTTTTGTTCTGAACCGACAGACTGACAAGGGTACGTAAGAAGGGACCACATCAGCGTAGAGCTGGCCCGGCATAGTGAAAGGCTATTAGTCAACTGTTAGCCAAACTAACTAGAATAAATTAGCCCAAACTTCAAAAAAGAGATCTGCTAAAGCAACCGCAGAGTTTCTCTTCAATATTTGCAAAAAGTAATTTGCTAATTTAACATAATATAAATAATTTTGGTGAAGAATGATATTTGACAAGTTAAATTCCCTATGATTGTGTATCATACACTCTCAAACACGACAGCAATGAATAATGTCCAAAAATCTTTGTACCAGGATTTGAAATCGATCATTTTTTTTTTTTTTCAGTTCTATAATTTTTTCAAAAGTTCTATAATAATTATTACAATAGATTTTTAATTTAAAACTGAAGCTTGATTCATAGATGCAAATTTAAATCTATCTTTGAGATGTTTATTGCTGTTATTCGAAATAATTATATCTCACTGAGTGATACTCAGGTATTCAAGAATTAAGTCCAACTTTAAAACATTATTCTGCCACATCTGGAAATTTCAAAAAAATTTTAAAAATGAAAAAAGAAGTCTCAATTAGCTAAATTTATTCATGCAAAAAAGGAATTAAAATACTGAACTCTTTTTTCTTAAGTTTAAAATTCTTGTATAAAATTTGGTTACAATGTCCGTTTAAGTTAGTATGAAAAACTTTGTAAAGCGTCTTTATATGTTGGTCTACTTTTTGTATTTGCAATGCACCATGTAGGGTTTTGTTAATTTGATATGATTAGAAAATTCTAAAGAGAATTTTAGCAGTAACGTTTATCTGCGAAGAGTATGTCCATATTGGTTTTAGCAAGTATAAATTTATATTTAATTATTAAATCAGTCCTTGTTATGAAGTACTTTGTTCCATCTTACGTCTCGTCTTGCCATACGTCATACTTTTGTCAAAGATATTACCGATTTAAAAAATCTGGAAATTTTCGTTATAAACTGGGGGGCAATATTATTTCTAAGAGTAAACGTTATTTATTTTGATTTGTCATAATTAAGTTGAATTTTCCATAGTTTATGCTAATCTATTAGCTTAATATTTGTTGGATTTATCTTGCAAGTTAGTATGTAAATATTAAAATAATAAAATATAATATCGTTATCACTACATCATACTCTCATCTACGTCCTACATCTCACTCCTCCAAACCGAAGACCTTGCCGAGGATGGTTTCCACTCCTCACGATCTTGGAGAGAAGCATCCTCTCACCTTGACCCGACTCCAAGCAGCTGGTGCCGGCCGTCCATCGCCTGACCTTTGCTGGGGATACGAAACGCTCTATGAAATCATAGTTCTCGCCTCGGTACGGTTCGTGTTCCGATCTTGCGCATCGCTGACCCAGATCCCCCCGACCGCATGAATGTGAAAATTGTTTTAGAAGGGAAAGGAAAAGGTACTATTACGAAATAGTGAGTAGTAAGTTATGCATCATACCTACTCTAGGCCACGTGTATAGTACAATATGTTTGTTCATGTGTATGTATATATATTATAATAGAGTTCTTGAGGTTCAGTCAATTACAAAAACTATATTTTTTTATGGTCTTTGGTTGAATATTTTAATTTAAAAATTACAAAAACTATATCATGGCGACATTTCGACATGATATTTTCTCATAATTATACCCTACATTGAACAAACAGGTTGGAATACAAATATAAAATGAGTTTTAAAGGTAAAAATTACACCAAAGTTAACAGTAATAGAGGTATATCAATAAATCAATAATCAATATATATTATAAAGCAAAGTGTATAATGTGCGTGCCGAAAAGGCTCAAAAACGACTACACCTACTATATGGAATGTTATGTCGTCGCATTGCTCTATTGCCCCTAACGATGAAGAAGGTTTCAGTTTTCATTTTAACTGAGTAATGTTGAAGGGACAAGGGCTGTAATTTTATGCCTCTCGCAACATGTAATTAGCCCCTCTAATAAGCCCAGGCGAGGTTAGTGAATGAAAAAATTTAGTTCGACATTTGGAAGCCAGGAGCGCTAGCTAAACTCAATTCATAAGGTTATCGTTCGTTAGTTCGCTTTGTTATGGTTTTAGCTTCAGCTGTTTTCTTAAATTACACGAGATTATGTATAAATAATTATTTTTTCCTTTTAAATTTTAAATAAGGTCATTACATCTCGGCAATGAATTGAAATTAAAAACAAAACCAAGCGCATTAAGTTTTACAGAAGAGGAAAGAATTGGTCGAAACATTGCCTTTAATCAATATACAATATAAGAGTAAGTTTACAACAAAAGAAAAATTTCTTATTAGTGTAGTGAGCGAATAAAAACTAACATTGAATAAAATAGATAACCTATAGATAATATGAATAACAAATATAACCTAATGGAATATATATCGAAAATGAAGTGTTCATATAATATTTCTGTTTAATAGTTCTGTTATGTTCGTAAATTTTCAACCGAATTCGAAAAAGCAGAAGTTACTTGATAAGGATTCGGTATCAATGGTCTCAATGGAATCAGAAAATAGAAACCACAAAAAAAACGGTACATACCAGGACATATTTGCTGACAAAATAATTTTTCTTAATCGAGAAAAAGGAAGAAAACGCATTAAGAGAACCGCAATAATAGGGTCTCTTATACCCAAACCATACATTGGCGGACTCTGAGATTTCTAAACTTACCACTAATACTAAACTGAAGTTTCAGGATGGTACAAACTTTGTTTTAATCATGATTAATTTTCGTCTATTTTTCTGTACTATTACATTTTAAAGTTATTCTTTCATTCCACCTATTCCACAAGTCCCTGAGCGAAGCCGGGCCCCACAGCTAGTATAAATATAATTCAAATGATAAAAGTGTATGAATGTTGCTATACAATGTTGGTGACACCACAATAATAAACTACTTATACATTTTAATAACCTGCGCATCTCATTTAATTACCGCCTACATGACAACAGCCGGTAAAACCAAAAGATCAGGAAAAACCTAGGAACCATTTACCGCTTTACCTCAAAATTCAAATTCAAAGCCAAAAAAATTCATTGATGTCAAAATTTTCTAATTGAAATTTTGCATACCAATTTCGAGAGACACATTCGTATAAATAAGGCATCATCTCCATTAACAGTGCACATTTTTCTATGACTTGCAGCAGCACGCTTAACTTTTTGAAAATAATAGAACAAAATATTGCGATGATGAATGATATTTTCTTCCATATTCACAGAGCAATAGCAAACACAATACTAAGCTAGTCTCAACAAGAGTTAACAGGTATAGTCCTTGACGTATTACAAACAGTATAAACAATCCACAATTAATTCAACAGATAAGAAGTGTATCATAGTTACTTAAAAATAAACAGCCCGAAATGACTTATTTGCCAACCCAATACATGGTTTACAAGTCTAGTAAATCAGCTTATTAGCATATTAAATAAGGTTGAATTTGAAGAAAATCTTGAGGAGTTATAAATGTTTGTTTTGAATAGCAAGGGTCCTGCACTAAATGATGCCCATCGCTGATAACTTGTTCAGTTGTCAGTCAACAGACATAGAGCGACCTTCGAAATTTAAATATTCAATAGAAATATTTGAAAGAAAGACGAAAAAAATAAAGAAAAAAAAATAGAATATTTAAGGATGAGAAGATAGCCTCCAAGATGAGCGAAGTAAGAGGAGAGGGCGAGCGGACTGACCCCGCGAAAGAACTGACAATGGCATTGTTGTTGCCGGGATCAGTCAGCCAACAAAGGCCCTATTACCTATTGTCTTCCTCCGGGATGCTAATCCGGGATATTCATCTACCTCTTGGCAGTCCGCAAGAAGTCGATGGTCAATCAGGGCTGGTCTTCTATGGTAATGATGTCTTCCAGGTCAGCTGTCGTCTTAATCCATTGCGAAGCTTTTGGTCCCGATTATAACCCACAATCTTCGACACAAACAATCATTGCTTTTCAAAGACAACCTTCAAATGATCATATACGGTACAATCTTGATAATCCGGCGCGTTTGGTAATCCGGCGCTATGGGAGACACCTGAAAAAAGAGGAATTTGATCGCATGACCATCAAATTCAAGTCCTCTACATGCCCCCAAACACGAAACCTCTTGCAGCCCATGGATCGAAATGTAATCCAGCAAATAAAAATTAATTACAAAATATCTCCACATCCGGGCATAACAAAACGACCGGATGGGATCGTTCAGTTTTTGAAAAAGACATCAAAGACGTCGTTTTTAATTTAGAGGGCACAGCTGGTCTGGCCAATATACCCCTTAAACTCTAAAGACTTGATTGACGATTCTGATGAAGGTAACATGACAAGCCCAACTCTCAAATTGTCTTCAGATTTTTTACTAGAGTTTCCCAACAAATGTGAACTGAGCATTGCCATATCTAATGAGGACATCAAAGAATGGCTTCAAAGCACAAACGAAGAAAATTTTCAATGAACGAAGAAAGATTGCGATGACCAGAATGTTTCAACTCAACGTACCGTAACCAACAACTGACGCATTCAATATCTGCACAAAATGGTTAGTGCACAAAAGGTTGCAAGATTGCGTGTTCGATAAAATGTTTAAGGCAAAAAAAGAATTAATGATTACTTTTCATACTTTTCATTATACATATGTATGTGTTTTTCCCAGTTATTTTTATTTAATATGAACGTATTCTTCATATGTACATAGTAATTTGTTTTGTATGTACAAACTTACCTATATAAATATTTTTTTATAGTAAGAATATTACGTTAGCAGCTACTAAACTAAATCTGGGGCAAAAATACTTATTTGACTTACAGAAACCTTCCAAATATTGAACTTTTGATATTAAATTTAAAAAAAAACATTTAGAGTTAAATAACAATAAAAAAAAGTTTTTAGAGCTCCCTCTTGTTAAAACTAAGAAGTCAGATAACCCCCTTGGAAACCCTAGTGTTAAAAGAACTCATCGAAATCGGATTAGCGATTATAAGTGCTACGGTTCTCAACGATGATTTGACTCTGACTCGAGGAATGGCAACGAAGATAAGAAGTTAAAGAGAAGCGAATGAATAAATGAATGAGTGCGGAGATGATGAATTGGGCTGATTAATCTTCTCTCCCCACATCATTCATTCATAATTATCATTCCTCATTCTTCAGTTGACGCGATAACGTGCCTATTAGTAATCGATTAGTAGTTTAGTATTGTAGTACAGGTCTTTTACTAACTTCAGACATAACAAAGTATCGATATTTTTTCAACGATATTTTCACTGTTTGATAAGCTGGTTAATTTGAAAAACTTGTAAGTAGATTTAGGCTCACTTTATTAAAATAATTTATTTTAATTTAAACAATTAATATATACTTAAGTAAGTTTAAAGTATTATTCCCCCCCCCCTAAGTCTTTGGCTATATTTATGTCATTGAGTTGTGTTTGATATTATTGTAACAATTTACTGATACCTGAGTGTTTTCATCATTCCTATGAGGAGATTATATCGCACTTTCAATGAAAAAATACCATAAATCCACCATTTTTAGCTACAATCTATACAAATAAAGATGAAATTCTGTTTGTTTATTTGTTTGTTTGTTCTTTATAGAAATCCATACCGTTTGTCCTAAATTCTCCAAATTTCGCTCAGTGGTGCGAACACCTGTCATCTTAAAATTGCATAACTTAAGCCAATCTCTGGGTGTATTCTTTATTGTTATAAAAATAGTTTTAATTTCGCTTTATATTGGTTTTTACGAAATCTAATCATCTATAAAGTCTCACTTTATAGATTTAAAATAATGAAATTCTCCGGATGAAACCGGTATATACAGCTAGTCAATAATAATTTATGGCTATTCACTGCACTGAGGTGGGAATGGTCTCAAGAACGTGATTTGACTGTGATCACAATCAACCGTCTTTAACCCCTCAATTTTTCAATTAAGGGTAAACATAGCAGTCACAAATGTGTACTGAAACAGTTTTTTCTAACCATCCTAACAACAAGTCTAGAACTATTTAAAAGAATATGTTTTGTGTTTAGTTTTGTTTCACATTACAATATAAATACATACTTAATAGTTCATCACAACTTACAATGTTTCACTGGAAACGTTCAGAGGAATGATTTATTTATCTTTTTGAGGTATAACTTTAAGAAAAAAATTTTAATTAATCTAATCTTAATTTGTGGCTGACCACCATTTTTAAATTATTTTTAAATAATTTATTTTTTGAAGAGAAAAGATTTGGCTCCGCCGGGAGTCGAACCCGGGTCTCCTGCGTTACATGCGAGGATGCTAACCGCTACACCACAGAGCTCGGCTCAAGGCAGAGCAAATCCTTCCTCTTCACTGATACCTACTCCCCCTATCTCACAAGTTTTGCGAGTAGTAGCGGGAGGTGGACAATTTTTTTTCTCCCGCTACTACTCGCAAAACTTGTGAGATAGGGGGAGTAGGTATCAGTGAAGAGGAAGGATTTGCTCTGCCTTGAGCCGAGCTCTGTGGTGTAGCGGTTAGCATCCTCGCATGTAACGCAGGAGACCCGGGTTCGACTCCCGGCGGAGCCAAATCTTTTCTCTTCAAAAAATAAATTATTTTAAGAAAAAAAGGTTTCCGCATAAAGTAGGGATCACTAGATTAGAGAAAAAAGAAAGCCAAGAAACAAGAAATCCCTAAAGAAAGAAGAACAACAAGCTGTAGCGATCCGAACAAACTTACGAAGAAACTTTGTCCCAAGTTGTAAGGAGAAGTTTCAGTCTGAACCACACGTGGACCGTTCCAAACTCCAACAACTAAGTTCCTGACAAGTTGAGGGAAGGGGAAATCCGAATCCGAGACAACTACCAAGTCACCAGCACCATATCTTCCAGTTAGCTCACTTAGCAGTTTAGTAATGTAGGACGTGCTGAGGGATTTCTGAACGCGATAGAGATGTCGCTCAGTGGGAAAATTTTGTAAATCAGTGGCCAAAAATCTTTAACTCCTGACTAAATGAAGATGATCGAATAATTCTTTTTTCATTAATGAGCACGTGATCCCTTTATGAGTGAGAATAAAAAGATATAAATAATTAAAGTATTTCAAATTAACTTGAATATTAACTTTAATCAACGGAAGCGAGCTCCGTTAATCATTGTGATGTCAGCATATTTGCTTATTACGCTAATAGATAGCAAATTTAATTAAAATGTCACAAGTTACCTAAATGAAAATAAAAAATCTGGTGCGATGCGCGCAACACACAACTTTCACTTACCGACTTACTTACATTAGAAATCGACATGTTTTTACTTTCACTTACCTATATATGAAATATATAGTAAGTGGAAGTATTGCGATCGTGAAAAATTTAGACTTCCGGTTTTCAACGGAAATACACGTTTTGGGACCCCCTGAGTCGAAATAACCAAGTCCCGCGAAATGGTCTGTGTGTGTGTGTGTGTGTGTGTGTGTGTGTGTGTGTGTGTGTGTGTCCGTGTGTCTGTGTGTGAACAGACTAGCTCAAAAACTATAAACCGTGGGAACCTGAAATTGCGTATTTAGTGTAGGTATATGCCCGCGATGTGACAGCAAAAATTTCATCAAAATTGCTCAAAGGGAGGGGGTACTTTATTTAATAACTTTTTATGTTTTTTTCGATTTTCTCAAAAACGGCTCTAACGATTTTGATTAAACTGAGTATTTGATCTATTTATATGCCCGAGATATGACTGTAAAAATTTCATCAAAATTGATCAACCGGAGGGGGTACTTTACTTAATAAATTTTGTATCATTTTCACATGTTTTTTTTATTTACTCAAAAACGGTTTAAACGATTTTGATCAAACTTGGTATTTGATGTATTTATATGCCAAAGATGTGATAACCAACATTTCATCACAATTGATCAACCGGAGGGGGGACTTTACTTAATAAATTTTGTATCATTTTCACGTGTTTTTTTTATTTACTCAAAAACGGTTTAACGATTTTGATCAAACTTGGTATTTTATGTATTTATATGCCCGAGATATGGCTGTAAAAATTTCATTAAAATTGATCTACGGGAGGGGGGACTTTACTTAATAAATTTTGTATCATTTTCACGGTTTTTTTTTTATTTACTCAAAAACGGCTTTAAGGATTAACAATAAAATAAGATATGAATGTAGAAAAATGTGTGACTTTGGGAAATGATATTTATCAAAACACGTCAATTTCTAATCTAATTAAGTTGGTAAGTGAAAGTTGTGTGTTGCGCGCACGCACCAGATTTTTTTAATTGCCATTTCTGTAAATAATGTAAAAAAGATGACTTGATTTTAATTAAAAATGATTAATTTAATAAAAATCATTAAAGCCGTTTTTTGAGATATTAAAAATTGGTAAGTAAAAATTGGAGATATTAAAAAATTAATACACACACGACATACCCCCGTAAGCAATGATACACTGACCGCTACTTATGCTGACGATACTACAATTCTCACTAAACATCAAGATCCTACTCTTGCCTCACTAACCTTTACAACAACATCTACATAAAGTAAACGACTGGTGTAAATTATGGAAAATCCGGCTAAATCATGAAAAATCTAAACACATAACGTTCACTCTTCGAAAAAATACCTGCCCTCCAATTTATATCGACAATGTCCAAATTTCTCAAACTGACACAGTACATTACCTTGGTCTTAAACTTGACAGAAGGATGACCTGGGGCCCGCATGTTAAGATGAAACGAAAAACACTTAGCAAACGTCTCACCCTACTTTACTCCCTTTTTTCTAAAACCTCAAAACTAGGACTACGACAAAAATTAAATACATATTTATACTTACTGAAACCAATATGGACCTACTCTTCACAGATATACGGTACAGCCAACAAGACCCACTTACAAAGAATTCAGACCTTTCAATCAAAAATATTAAGACTCATAGTTAAAGCACCATGGTACGTGAACAACATTACAATACCTACTGACTTACAAATGCAAACAGTAGACCAACTTATAAAGACACTCTACAAAGGTTTCCATACACACTTACACGGTCATTTCAATCAACTGATTAGAGGCATGGCAACAGCTGATATGCCCATACCTAGGAGATTAAAAAGGCGCTGGATGAGAGATCTCCTTCGTTAAAAATCCAGGTTACCTGAAACAAGCCAGACAAGAGGTACCGCTGGGTGCTATCCTTCCCCATGCCTAACATGCCCTTATTCAAATTAGCACACCTCACATTTGCTGATTGTTGATGTTTATTGACAGGCGCAAATTAAAGTTATGAAGCCAAAAAAAAAAAAAAAAAAATTGGAAAACAAGTTATGAAAAAAGCATTCGACCAATTTTGATGAAATTTTGTCTGTCACATTGTGAGCATATACATATCCAAATATCCAGTCTGATCAAAATCATTACAGCCGTTGTTGAGTAAATAAAAATAACACGTGAATATAAAAAAAAGTTTATTAAATGACGTAACCCCTCCGTTACACCAATATTGATGAAATTTCGGCTGTCGCATCGCGGGCATATACATTCATCAAATACCAAGTTTCATCAAAATCATCAAAGCCGTTTTTGAGTAAATAAAAAAAAAGGTAAACATTTGATAAAATTGTTTAAGTAAGTACCCCCTCCGTATCACTAATTTTGATGAAATTTCGGCTGTCGCATCGCGGGCATATACATACATCAAATACCCAGTTCATGATCAAAATCGTGAAAGCTGTTTTTGAGTAAATAAAAAAAAAACACGTGAACATAAGACAAAATTTATTAAGTAAAGTACCCCCTCCAATTAATTAATTTACATGAAATTTTGACTGTCATATCGCAGGCACATACATGCATCAAATATCAAGTTTAATCAAAATCTTTAGAGCCGTTTTTGAGAAAATCGTAAAAAACGTAAAAATTAGTTTAAATCCTTTAGGTGAAGTACCCCCTCCGATTGACCAATTTTGATGAAATTTTTGCTGTCACATTGCGGGCATATCCATACACCAAATACCTAATTTCAGGTTCGTACGGTTTATAGTTTTTGAGCTATTCTGTTCACATACACACACACACAGACCATTTCGCGGGACTTGGTCATTTGGACTCAGGGGACCCCAAAACGTGTATTTCCGTTGAAAACCGGAAGTCGAAATTTTTCACGATCGCAATACTTCCACTTACTATATATTTCATATACAGGTAAGTGAAAGTAAAAATTACTATTTTTGAGAGGGTTCGACATTTTTTTAGCCCTTAGTCCAAATGGTCTAGATATAAGATGCGCATACATTTTCCAACGCGTGCCTACATCGAGGATTTCCAATATTGGAGGATTCGTACAACTTTCAAAATGCCAACGAGAAGACAACAAAGACGGTGATAAAACTGGCGAGAGAGTGACCATCGACAGTCCTTGGCAGAAAGGGAAGTAGGCCAGGGGGGCGAGGGGGGGCCCTGACCGAGCTGCATTTCCTCTCCAAGGCTACGTCGGGGAGGACGTCCTCTACCCTTCGGCTCTCTCCGGGATACGCACCGCTGTCCATTAGCGATCAATGATTAGCCAAGGAATCGGGCAGTGATAGGTATAATCACCAGGATACTAGGTAGCGTGATAAATTCTTAATCAGGTCTATGATTTCTTATTATATTCCCATTGGTCAGTTGGGTTGGTGGTGTGATGGATATTCATATGTCTTACTTTTAATATTCCTAACAGTCGAAATGTTCAAACGTATAAAAAGAAACAAAAAAAAAAAAAATAAATAAATAAATAAATCAACCTTCCAGTAATGGGCGTCGAGTTAATTAATGCTACAAAAATGTCAAATCTTGATTCAACTTCTCCTAAGACTCATTACATTATAAGAAATAAATAATAAAAAATTTACTATTCCTTGTAATTGCAACGAAAAAAATTAATTTTTAAAGGTTGATAAATGCCGTGATTTTTATCATTAAAAATACATTATCATATATTAAAAATACATTACACATAATATTTTATAAATACCTTTCATGCACCTTGTCAAAAATTTATCCCTCTAATAGAAGTTGGCTAATATTTTAAATTATATACATTAATCAATCAATTACAACAATAATAAATTTAAATTATAACAAAGAAATTTTTATTATATATAATCTCTATTATATGTATCTAGAAGTAAAAATTTCTTTCCTTCAGATGGATATAGTTGATGTATCTAATTTAAAATATAAGACAACTTTTATTAGAAGGATAAATTGTTGACAAGGTGTTTGAAAGGTATTTATTGAGGCCGAAACGTCAACTATGATTACTTAATATAAATATATATGATATGTTTGCTGACTCACGGCCTTTACCAACCTTAAATAGTAAATATGGCACCAAAAGTAAATGAAAGACAAAAAAAAAAATTAATAAAAAATCGTATAACAGAAGTATATTTAAGGATTTAGTGTGAATCAAGGCCTAAAAACTATTGCATGCCAATGTTTAAATGACTATTAAATGCGAAGAAAACACAGAAGATATTAGTGCATTTCATCTCCTAAGGATAGCTCTGTATCAAATAAACTATTTAAAAAATATATAAAGATGAATAATTAATTCAGATAAAAATTAATTTAAAATGCCAAAAAAGGCTCAATGCAAATTAAAAAAAAAAAATGATCCTTGCAAGTTAAGAAACAAATTCTCGAAAATTAAAAAAGAATTATCCCTTTATAGTAATTTTATCGAGAATTTTTAAAAATTACGACACTGAATCGCAAATTGATCTTTTTCACACTGTGCGTCGAACAGAGAATACCTCACGAACAGAGAATACCCGAACAGATAATAACAATAATCCTTTATTGTGGTAACATTTCAACAATATTTGACATCTACCAAGAATACCCCTTACCCTTACCTCTCAAATCAATAGATTAGGGTTAAATGCCGATTAGAATAACTGGTCCTAAACCTTTAAAAATGTCACATAACTTCGATATATGAAATATGAAATCGAAAACTAGAACTGAAATGTAAAATAGAAAACTACAATGAAAGAATAAGGGTCTGGCCACACATGTCCGCACCGGATCCGCACCGTAGCAATAATACAGGGTATGTTCAGAATATTTTTAATTTAACTTACATATTACCTTTAGTTATACCTAAAGTGGCCTGTGTCTGACATGTGTGGCTTGAACTTTAGGCATAACTTAAGGTAATATGTAAGTTAAACTAAAAATATTCTGTACATAACCTGGGTTCGGGGGTAGCGCTAGTGTCACTTTTGATTTGTGTTTTTGTAAGTGACAGGAATTGTTTGTGATACTAGTGTAGTTTGTGATACGTTGTAATTCGTCTCCTATTTTTTTATTTTACAGATAATATAAAATATATTGATAAAGGAGATTTTTTCTTTGTCATAACCTAGCTTGGGCTGCGTCAGCCATATTGGTTCGCTTAACGTCACGTGAAGTATAAATGGCTGTTCGCTTCACGTCGGTACGGCAAGGTTCGAAGGAGAACTTGTTCGAAGGTGAGGTTCGTAAGGTGTAAAGGAACTTTTACGACTAAATATAAGGAGCGATGGACAAGAGAGTTTACTTGTTCTGAAGCTCAAGTCATATTGTTATTTTTGTGTTACAAAGTGATAATTTTTTTAAACTGTTTAAATAAATGTATTTTCATAATTTTTGTTTGGTATAGTAAATTATCAGGTCATCCCATAAGTAAGGCGTGCTATAAGGTATAGGATCAAATCAATGAAACACGTTCAATCTAAAATGTATTTACCATCTTGTTGTATTCATAACCGTTTACCATCTTGAAACCAAATCATGAATGCCTGATCTGGAAAAAAATCCTTTGGTTTTAAATTAAAGAAAGCTAACACCTAGTTTTTCACCACATCGACTGAATTCATGTTCTTGTCGCTCAACGAGTTTTGGAGACTGCGGTGATAATCGGTAAAAGAGTTCGGAAAAGGTGATAATCCGAAGGCACCATGTCTGGTGAATACGGTGGGTTAGGAATAATTTTCCATCGAATCTTCTTTAATTTTTGCAATGTTTGTTTTGCAACATGGGGCCTCGCATTGTCATGATGGTGCTATGTCCCTGATTTAATTAAATTATAATATGGGTTATTAATGAGGTCCGTTAAGGTCCGTGGATCTTAATTATCTAAATAAGAGGGACATGCAAAAATAAACAGATTTACACAGTGGAAGTATATTATGATTGGTGAATAATATATACATATATACATATAGACGAATATATCTAATTACTATTAAAATACGAGCCTGGGCAAAGGAGTGAGGTCTTGTGTGGCCGGGGTAAGGGCACAATACGTCTATACGGCAGCAAATTCCAACTTAAACTCTCTGTGAGTGGGGCCTTCTCAGAGCTATGGCGATAAGGAGGGTTTAGGGTACAAAGTTTGGCCCTATGTTATTACTTAGCATATTTATACAAACTTAAATATATTCAATTATGTATTTGGGCACCTAATTTAACTAATTATAATCATTCTCATTTATATCCACATACACAATATTTCTATAATACATTAATATACATAATATTTGTATAATACGTGACCTTATAATTATATGTGTGGATCACCACAATGGAATAAAATTCCCCGTCTATTGATAATTGCTCGCTTCAATCGGTCCACAGTACAGATCTTTAGTGATAGTTTCGTTAAGATCATGGAATTTATGATGAAGGACTCCTTCGATAACCCACCATACAGACATCATCACTTTTTTTCGGATGAGATGCTTCTCTCGCTTCTGTCCTAGGTGTTTCTCCAGGTCCTAACCACTGCCGTGCCGTCTAACATTCCGATAGAGATATTTCTGCAAGTTTTCGGTATGTTGAAGCAGCATTTTCTCCTTTATCGAATTCCCAAAGCATACCATGGTGTAAGTGTTTTCTTGGGTGATCCATTTCAAATGAAAGTTCAGTACAGAATTAATAAGTTTAACCAACAAAAGTTAAACTAAACAATCATATTAACGTTTTAGATAATTCTACTCTGACCTATATCTATAGCTGATTTATGGGGGAAAAAATTCGTCCCATAGCAATTAATCCGACCAATTGCACATCAATATAAACTACAAGGCCCCGCTGACTGGTTCACACGATGCGACCCGCTGGGCGCCAAAAACGATCTCCCGCCAAATAATAAATACCCCGCGGTTTCTGCGGTAGAACAGCTTTCCTATTCTCTATTACTAATGGGCTTTTGTTCTTTTGTGCTAGCCAACAAGTGCTGACCGTACCACCTCCAACCAGTCAACGGTTCTGATCACTTTTAGGAAAGGGGAACGCGCGATATTCTTCATAACGAGATGCACAACATTAGTTTATGCGCGTGATGTATTAGTACTCAATCCTTCCTCCCCCCCCCCAAAAAAAAACCGAAACAAAAAAACTGTAATAATCATTTTTTAAAGGAAAATAAGAAAATATATAGAACGCATCCTACATACACTATTACAATGCTTACAAATATAGTTGTAATAATATTCCATACTGGCTGTATATCCCGGTTTCACCCGGAGAATTTCATTTTTTAAATCTATAAAGTGAGACTTTAAACGACTCTAACGGTCGATTTCGTAAAAACCAATATAAAGTGTGATCAAAACGATTTTATAATATTTTTAATAAGGACAGGTGTTCGCACCTGGTATGAAAGAACCACTGAGCGAAATTTGAAGAATTTAGGACAAACTGTAAGGATTTCTATAAAGAACAAACAGAATTTCATCTTTATTTATATAGATTATAGCTATATATCCCGGTTTCACCCGGGGAATTTCATTTTTCTAATGAAACGGTCGATTTCGTAAAAAAAAAAAAAAAAACATTGTAAAGCGAGATCATTACGATTTTTATAACAATAAAGAATATCAGCTGAAGATCGGCTGAAGGTATGCAATTTTAATATGGACAGGTGTTCTCACCTGATATGAAAACACTGAGCAAAATTCGGAGAATTTAGGGCAACCGGTATGGATTTCTATAAAGAACAAACAGAATTTCATCTTTATTTATATAGATTGAGGTGAGAAATAGTCAACTGTTCTTCTTTACGATAGGTTGATTCATAGTCAGAATTTTCAGTTAAAAAACAAATTATTTCGAAAAGCCAAAGTTTCGATCTAAGCCAACGTTTGGATCTTCATCAGGGCTTCTGAGTCCAGAGCAGCGAAAAGACTGACTATACAAGACAGTCTTTGTATTAAAATACAATATATCAGTCTCTGTATTACTCTGGACTCAGAAGCCCTGATGAAGATCCATAAGTTGGATCGAAACTAAATATAAAAACTTAAAAATAAAAACTTTTTTTTTTAACTGAATCAACTACTACTATTACTACTAATCCCGACTATGAATCAGCCTATCAAAATATTCTAGATTTATATTAGTATTATATTTATAGAATTAAATTAATTAATTATTTAGTGCGTCATGGGCATAGGTGAGGATTAAAGTAAAGAATAGATGTGTTTAAACTGTAGATTAGGTTAGGTTTCATGGAAAGCGTGTGCACTGATTCTATTGACTCAAATCGCTTGTTTTTGCTTGTAACTCGCAAACGACGGCAAAATCGGAAAAATGTATATAACCAAAAAATTTCGTCTCGAAAAAATGACACCTTCGAAAATGCTCTGGGACAATTTTTGCTGAGAATTGCAGTTTTTCGCTTACAAACGCAAACGAAGGGGTTAATCGAAAAAAGAGTTTAAGCCCGAAAATCTTCTCCTTAAAAACCTGAAAAGATTGACACTATTTAGAAACCTCTACGACAATTTTTTCTCTCGCAAAAACCGCGGTTTTGCGCTCATAACTCTCAATCGAAGGCGAAATGAGTGATTTGTACATTTTTCCGGTGTAACAGTTAAGGCAAGCTTTAAAATGATGCCTCATTCATGAAATTTGATGAAGTATTAGCAGAAAATCTGTCTTTAGAGTTTGAAATTAATAAAACGTGTGTCAGGATATATATACATACATATAACAGTAAAAACAATTTCAGGATGACAAAACCTAAAATGACACAATACAGTCACAAAATTATCAATAATTCCGTTCGCATAAGGCGCAATTTAGATTATTATTTTATAGAGTGAATGATCTTGTTAACGCAGGTAGAGTGCTACTTTTGAGTTACGGTTAGTAGCAGTGGTACTAACTGCCCCAATGGTAGAATATTTTACTGTTTGCAAAAAAATAGTAAAATTGAGAATGTAGCTGAAACTTCACTTATAAAAAAAAACAAAACAGTTTTTTGAGTTGTACCATCTTCTTGCTGACATGCGACACCTACAATACTAAAGGTCGGGGGTTCGCGCCCAGCGGTGGGCCTAGGATTTTTTAATGGGAGTAAAAAATCCTTGGCTATGCCGTCCCTCGGGTAGGATGTAAAATGGAGGTCCTGAGCCTGTACGATGTCAGGTACTCGTTAAAGAACCCTGTTCGAGCCAGTAGCTCGAAGCATGTGAGATTTTGTCTGTTATTTTGTGTAATATTATATATTATATTATATATCATATAGTTTATGTAATATCATTTATTACATCAACTATCTTAGTCATTTACATTGATCTTAGGTTATGTAATATATCATATATCTATCATTTTATCATAATAAAATTAAATGGCCAAGTTCATGGGTTGGCAACACTGAGTGACGTCTCACGAGACGGACTGTGCGTGAAGAGACGGGCAGTGAGACCTCATGGTGGCGGAGACTATTTGCAGCATATTGAGTGCATTAAGATCATGAGGGAGTAAGTTTTGAAGGCCCTAGTGGGTCCTTGGGACCGAGAATGAAGACGGACAAGCTGAGTGCTGGCCAGCCAAAATGATCTATTTATTCACAGGCGCAAGAAGAGCCCTTTTATTTTAACTACTTCAATTACCAAGGTAGGAGAGCTCTTAAATTCATCATTCCTACGTTAAATGCAAGAAGAAGTTCTCATCAAATTATTAATCAAAAATTTAAACTAACCACCTGTATGTAACTATTTCGGCCATTTAATTTCTAGCAATATTTTTCATATCTCAAATATAACCCCATATTTTGTTGTCAATAGTTTAATCATTTATATCATTTCCCCATTATACAGTCCACATTACCATAAATACCATAATTACCATGATTACCAGCGGAACCACCAATGGTTTGTGGCCTATAATATTCTCAAAAGAATTATAGACCACACAAACCCTATCCTAATTGTACCTGGATAGGCAAAATTTAGGACTCCCATTGTTGCATCGTCCGATTAGCCCTAGTGGCATAAAGCGACGTTAAACAAAACAAATAATCTATTTACGTTAGTGGTAATAACTACGCTGCGAAAAATATTCTATACCCCGTAAGTACAATATTTAGTAAAGAAGCGTAGATTTTTCTAAAAAAATGAAATAAAATAGATTCGAAGTGTGCTGTTGGGTGTTATTTATTTTATTTTTTTCTCTCCTGAATTGCGAAGAGCATTAGAGTAAAAAAAAGACACTACAGTAAAATAAAAAAAAAGGACTTGTAATCGGCATGCACTCACTCACCTTGTAAGAAAATTTCCAATGTCATTAACAAGTTTCTTTGATTAATCCTTTGTGGAACTCCTCTACATTAAATCCGATGAGATGCATATTTATGTATTTCTCTTAATTTTAAATTTCTACTCAATTTTTAGATTTTCATGTTATTCATAATAATCATAATATGTCATAATTTATGTTAATCACTATATATATGTAGAATTCCAAGAATGTGTCATTTTTGTGTGATTTGCAATCTGCTAATTAGCAATAAGCAAAAAAGTTGAAATCCTCTTGGATGAATGGATGAATGAATGGACTTTATACCAAGTTAGCATCTCTCGGCCACCGCCTCAAAAGTCATCGGGGTGGAATGTAAGGGTTTATGTTTGATGTTAGTGTCTGTGCTAAGGGGTTCGTGTTAAAAGTTAGTCTTGGGTGTATCGATAACTGTTGGGATATTCAGATCCCTGTGCAGTAAGTCATTTGTCACATAGTATGGGGCGTCTACTATTCTCCTCAATACCTTGGACTGGAATGACGGAATCTTTGGATGTTTGAGGGTTTTGCAGAACCCCATAGTTCTATCCCGTAAGCCCATACTGGTCGTATTATTACTTTGTAAATAGTAAGTTTGTTTAATTGCAATCATATAATTGATAACCGGTTTCTTTTGTAGTTTACAATCTCAATCACGGGCGTCACCCCCGAGTAAGGAGAGGGGGGACGCCCCCCCAATATTTTGGCAGGAGAGGACCGAATGTAAAAAATTAAATAAAATGCGATTTTACGAATTTATCCGACATTAACCAATAAATTATAAATATAAAAGATTATTTAATTTCAGTGCACTCTATTGTTAAAAGCTGGTCAGGCGTATTGTATATTTTATGAATTATATATTTTTATTTCAGCTCGAACTGTTTTGTTTTATTGATGAAGCTTATAGAAGTTAATGGAAAGCATTAGTGGGACCGTGGGAGAGGCGTCATTGAAGAGGAAGGATTTGGCACCGTTTGGAGGCGACTCCGTGGTGCAATGGTTAGCATACTGCGCATGTCACGCGGAAGACCCGGGTTCGATTCCCGGCGGGGCCTAATCTTTTCTCTTCAAAAATAAATAATTTAAAAACAAGGTGGTTACCCACAATAATGATTAGATTAATATAAACTCAAATATTTAAAGAGGTTTCAAAAATTATCAATTTGTAAAGATACTGTAACACAAAAATAACTATATGATTGCAGCTTCAGAGCAAGACTATTTCTCCAGTCCGTCGCTCCTTATATTTAGTTTGAATCAGAACAGTCCAGAACTTTCTCGAACAGTCACTAGCATGTACTAGAACTTGTATAAGAATAGTTTGTTTCAACTGGTCCTACAAGTCTAGAACCGAATTATTTTAATAATAATAATTATGATTATAATTTTTTTAATAGTTATTTTTATTCTTGAGTTGTACCAAATGTAAAACAAATGATAAATCAATTATATTACGCATGTGTCACTCAGCACTCAGAAACATGACTCCTACTTTAGATTCGGCACATCTCTTGCAAAGTTGAAACTCAGTCCTGTCATAGCGCTTAATGTATAACAAGCAGCGGGGGGAGGAAAAAAACTTTATGAGTCACCATCCAGCTCTCAATGGAGAAAGCAAATGAATCATAGCAAGTACAATGATAGCAAAGGTTGCTTTGTATTTCATTTTGGAACTGGGTTTCACCTTATTTGTGTATTCAAATCGTGTAAAATATTTGGGATATACCTTACTATTGTCTGAGTATTTAAGGAATGGCAAAACGTCGTCACTCCGTTTTTTTATTGTTTCTGTTGCAAAGGATTTAAATAATATAAACATAATCTGAACAGTACTTGCTAAGAATACAAAAAATTGAGGGTCCTATACAAATTCCGGAGACCAGTGATTTTCTAGTTCTTATTAAATGTTACTAGATAGGGTAAACCATACAATTATTGGCACTCAGTACAGTTATTGTTGTGGCCAACACACTTTAAATTATTTTTTTTAATTTATCTGAATTAACTTTAATTGTTTTTAATTTGTATTAACTAGTCATACTAAGTTAAGTGACATTGAATTCGAGTGTGGTGCGAAGTCAGCTTCGGGTCACTTCGGAAGACTTCGGGCCGCTTCGGCAGCCCTCGGCTCCTCTCGTTCAATCATATGTTTAAATTGAAAAACAAAAGAATTATTAAATTAAAATTACACACAGGCGGTGTGAGTGTTGTCCGTGAATGTTGTCCGAGGAGATTGTTTTGAACCAGTTTCAACATCGAGGCCTCAAGGCACATTAATTCTCAAGAGGACAAGCATCTATGGCCCAGCAGCCTAAGCAGGTTTTGGATCGCTCACTCCCAAAGTTGTCAGCAGGTAACAACTTTTATTACTCACGGTGAACAATTATTCGCATTGAGCGAACAAATAGTGACCTCGGACCAGTCTGGGTGAGGTGTAATTAGCCACAGTGGCTCATTGATATCGAAAGACTCTGATTAATAAATTGTTAAGGTAAAAGACTTTAATATTGACATTAAAAAATTTTCATCAGCCAATGAACTATTCATATTAATGTTAGTGCACATGCAATTTTATCTAAATATTTAGGCAAATTTAAAGACATCTTCTCTAATTAAGTAATGTTAATTTTAGTATAATGCTGTTCTGTTTCTTTTAATTACTATTCTTCCTAATTTTTGTTTGTATTAGTTCATGAGCTTTATTTTGTTTTATGTTTCCATTTTGTTGTCATAATTGTACATAGCAAGGTTCAAAATAAAGCCATCCGGCATTACTTTAAAGTTTATTTATTTTCTTTAACTTTAAATTTTCACCAGCCTATGGTGAGGTGGTTGGGCTAGGAAAGGCTCACCCTGAACCTCTACCCGCCTTCACAGTTATTGGCACCCCAACTTCAACTTAAAGAAATAGGTAAACAAGTCCTAATTTTATTACAAGATATACATGAGTCTAATGTTTGAAGGGTCCTCTCTAAGTCATCTATTAAGTAAGACTTTAACAAACTAACCATAGGGAAGATTTCACAATTAAATCCACAGGGTGCCAATAACTAGATTTGGCACTTTTAACAATAAATATTGCCGTATTGTGAAGCTATTGAACTTTTGACCCAAAAAAAAAAACCTCTAGAGTCTTTATAAGGATAGATAAAGAGAAGCTATAGGAAGTTTCAATTAGATCCCTTCATAAGAAGTATTTTTTTTAATTTCACCACTGAAATTTAGTCTTAAGGGTGTCAATAACTGTACGGTTTACCCTACTTGAGAGTAACCTGGTACTTGAAAACAATGAAAAAATATATAAATTTAAAAGCTGAAATCTATTGAGTTGGTGCAAAATTAAAGTAGGTTTTTAATATTCCTGGAACATCATCAACTCAGTTATATATACTCAATCAAAATAATTTCAATCAGAATCAACGTACCTAGATACTTTGGCCAACGTTCAAAAACATAAATGTATCCCTTGAGGAAATGGAAACTCAAGAAAAGAATTTTTAATGTCTTACTGATTTTTAAGTTTTTTCTCGATCAAGATGCCTGAAACGTACAATTATAACTCACAATGACAGACACTAAACTTAAATAATCCACAAGTTTACTAAAAAGTATCAACTTTTAACGATACAATAACACGAAAATAACAATATGATTCCAACTTCAGAGCAAGACTAATTCTCCAGTCCGTCGCTCCTTATATTCAGTCTGAATCAGAACAGTCCAGAACGTTCTCGACAAGCGCAGAAGTTTCTGGAACAGTCACAGAAAGATGCTAGAACAGTTTGTTCCAACAACAAGTCTGGAAGTCTTTTAAATCATATGTTTTGTGTGTGTGTTTGTTACTTTCACTTACCTATATATGAAATATACAGTAAGTGGAAGTATTGCGATCGTGAAAAATTTCGACTTCCGGTTTTCAACGGAAATACACGTTTTGGGACACAATACGTATTGACAATATGTAGAAGATGATAAAAGTTTAGACAGTCGTCACTTTTTGCATAAGAAAAATTGCTCTCATCTTCCTCGCTGGAACTAAAGACAATTGGTAATTTCACCTTTGATTATGTTTACCTTGCTTTTGTGAATTGCTACTGCGCCACAAAAAAAGTTGAAGAGAGCCAACTAACCCCATAGGAGAGATCATATGAAAGATGACTGCCAGGACAGGAGAGAACAATCAAACAAGAAACTGGTTAGTCGAAAGGTTAGGTTTTTCAAAGGAGTTTGGGGCTATGTGAATGTTGGGAGTCAAATGTTTTTCCATGCCTTTAAACCAACTTTACTGAAAATATAAAAATTTACTTACATTTTGTAATATCAATCAACGAAGCACAGTCTTATCTTCACTGTTAGCATCGGATTGACAACTCAGGACAAGACTCCCGAGGTCGAGCGGTTCACATGGTACAATGGTGGGGCCTTCAATACAGGTGTGACAGAAACTATAAGCCAATGGCCAACCTACCCCCTATGCCAACCAACCCCGCTCTCCCCTATACAAAAACATAAGGTACACGGTACAGAAGGCGAATAGTGTGACTAATTGCCTGTTGAGAAGAGTCCTTGAAGCGGGACAGAGCTAAAGCTTTCGTTGCCTGCTAACAGCTGACTATTACCTATTTAAAAATATATGAATCAGCTGGTATAATAAATTGTTTAATTATATAGCAATTAGTTTTGTTGTAAGGGGCGCTACCCGGATCACGGCTCTGATATTTGGCCGGGGAATTATTCTATAATCAGGATCAATCACTCAGGACAGCTGACGGCCGAGCATAAATTAAAATTTGAAACAAAAAAATTAACTAAATTAAACTCGCAAGGTCAAATCTTGAATTTCCTTTGGGTTACCTATATATGAAATATACAGTAAGTGGAAGTATTGCGATCGTGAAAAATTTCGACTTCCGGTTTTCAACGGAAATACACGTTTTGGGACACCCTGAGTCGAAATAACCAAGTCCCGCGAAATGGTCTGTGTGTGTGTGTGTGTGTGTGTGTGTGTGTGTGTGTGTGTGCGTGTGTCTGTGTGTGTGTGTGTGTGTGTGTGTGTGTGTGTGTGTGTGTGAGCAGACTAGCTCAAAAACTATAAACCGTGGGAACCTGAAATTGGGTATTAACGTAGGTATATGCCCGCGATGTGACAGCAAAAATTTCATCAAAATTGGTCATACAGAAGGGGTACTTTATTTAATAACTTTTTACGTTTTTTCGATTTTCTCAAAAACGGCTGTAACGATTTTGATTAAACTGAGTATTTGATCTATTTATATGCCCGAGATATGACTGTAAAAATTTCATCAAAATCGATTAACTGGAGGGGGGACTTTACTTAATAAATTTGGATCATTTTCACGTGCTTTTTTTTATTTACTAAAAAACGGCTTTAACGATTTTGATCAAACTGGGTATATGATGTATGTATATGCCCGAGATACGACTGTAAAAATTTCATCAAAATTGATCAACCGGAGGGGGGGACTTTACTTAATAAATTTTGTACCAATTTCACGTGTACATATTTTTTATTTACTCAAAAACGGCTTTAACGCTTTTGAAGAAACTGGCTATTTGATGTATGCGTATACCAAATATGTAAAAGCTAACATTTCATCAAAATTGGTCCAACTGAGGGGGCATTTTATTTCATGACTTTTTTTCCAATTTTTAACTTTTTTTCGATTATCTCAAAAACGGCTTTAACGATTTTTATCAAATTCGTCATGTTTAATGATAATTAGGTTTTCTTTAATATCAGGTAAGCTTTATCATTATTAAAATGTTCTGAGGGGGCTTTTTTTTTTGGGGGGGGGACCTTTTTTGTTTGTTTGTTTCTTTCTTATAAAGTACCTTTGTTTTAGTTTACATGGAGAAATTAACGGTCTCTCGTTACGCCTAAAAATAAGAAATGGCTAAATATGAGATATGATAAAAATAGAGAAAACATAAAGAGGAGAATAAAAGAAAAATATTCAGTCAACTCATAAAACTCGTTGAGCCCACGGATGCGGAGTACGCCTTTAATGACAGACCATTGTTAATAATCAAAGCCGTTCTGTTCATTTGAGAAGTGGCAATCAACAAAACGCATTAATTTCTAATCTAAGTAAGTTGGTAAGTGAAAGTTGTGTGTTGCGAGCACGCACCAGATTTTTTTTTAAATTTTACAATACTGTTGCCAGAATTATTTTAAATGGTACCTAATAATTACTTTTGCATTATACTGCTTATGAAAGTATTTATTTCTAGACTGTTAGCTAGCCTAGAAAATGAGCCATTACACTAATAGTAGTATAATGGAAACACATGTTCAAACTCTTAAGGTTAGTAAGTTTTTTATCACTTTAATTTAAACATGAATAAAGTGAGTGATGTGAATATTCCCACAAATATAATTGATCAACCCCTGAATTATGATTGATCTAAGAAAAGGAATTTAAAGGTTGCTAGTAAAATATTCAATGATTATCAAAATAGTAATCCTCATACATAACGAAACAGTAACACGAAAATAACCACATGATTCCAGCTTCAGAGTAAAACTAACTCTTTAGTCAATCTCTCCTAATACTCAGTCTTAATTAGAACATTCCAGATGTTTCCACACAAGAGTAGAGGGTTCTTGAACAGTCACAGACATTTACTAAAACAGTTTGTAATTGTTCTAATAGAAAGCCTAGGGCTCTTTTAAATCACTACACACACGCGCAGAAGTGATTTCTAAATGTTAAAAGAAATCATGGGACGTTATAACTCGTCCTCAATTTTCTGATTTATAACTCTATTATCTGAAATAAATTAAATCGCTTTCAATTGCATTATGGAATAATAATGCAATTCCTATTGGTTGGTTTCTTCTTGAGATATTATAACATAAATCACTCTAGATTAATTTGTAGTAATAAAATTGATAATAGAAATTATGCAATACATTACAGTGAACTAAGGCGACCAAGTATCCGTAATTTTTCGAGATCTCAGATGTTGATATAATTAGTATTTTTATGACGATATTGTAATATTGTAAATTCAAAATAATCGCTAATTAATATATTATGAAGATTATAATTAAGATGATGAGTTTAATTTAACGTCATTGGTCGTAAAGTTGTATTATTGCCTCAATTAGTCGGCCATATTGCTCGGAATTACAGCCTCAATAAACATATAGGCAATTATCGTTTATTGTCTTGTAATTATTATTAATATGTTTATTTATTTATTTTCAGTTTATTTATGCTATATTATAATGATAATTGCATACCACAGACGAACTGTATGACTGCCCTCTTTGGTTCTGTTTGTATAGTTGATATAACCAGGATTACATTAACTAGTTCGTGATCGGAAATATTTATAGATCATTTCGTTTTTATTTATTCCTTCTCCCTATAATGAGATACGACCTTAAGAGTGGCATGATCACAGTGACAGCATCACAGTAATGGACAAGTGGATAATGCTTTAGTTTGCGTTACTTACTTTACAAGTTACCACATCAACTATAGCGCTCAATCATATGGATTACTTTTTCTTTTTTTAATCATATAAGTAATAAATTATTTATCAAAGCCTTTTTTTTTTCGGTACGCCACAACTTTCTTAATACTTCATCGAATTTTATGAATGAGGCATCATTTTTAAGCTTTCCTAAACCGCTACACTTGAAAAATATACAAATCTTTCATTTCTCCATAGATTGCGAGTTATAATCGCGAAACCGTGGTTTTCTAAAATCAAAGTGGTCATAGAAGCTTCTGAATGGTATCAATCTTTCAGGTTTTTAAGAACATTTTCGGACGTATACATTTTTTCGATTAACCGCTTCTTTTGCGAGTTGTAAGCGAAAAACTGCAATTTGCAGCGAAAATTTCAAAATGGTCGCAGGGCTTTTTTTAGAACTTCGAAGGTGTCATTTTTTTCAGTTTGTCTAGACGAACATTTTCAGTTATATACACTTTTCCGATTGTCCCCATCGTTTGCGAGTTACAAGCAAAAACATGCGATTTCATTCAAAAGAATCAGTGACATCTATGTCTGTGTAAAACAAACCCACCAACAAACAATCACAGATAACCATGTCGTAACTTCAAAAATAGTGTTCAAAGAGCCTCTAAACACGTATATGGGACATTCTTTTACAAACCGAACAGATTTGGACAAAAATTGACCGACACATTTTAGATTTAACTGAAACTTTTTTTACGGGTTCTATATCGAAAAAAAAGAGATACGTGTAAGAGGATTTTTTTTAATTTTCGATATTTTGAAAAATAAACAAGATCGAAAATTCGTGAATTTGATGATTTATCGATAATAGCCTATTTTTCAAAAATTCATAATTCCGGTTCTATTTAAGTTAAAAAATCTAACTTTTTTTTATCTTGAAGGTAAAAAGACATGCTTTAAGACAAAAATACTTTCAAAACAAATTGTCGAAAAATTCAAATTGTTATTAACAATTTCACTGTTTAAATCGGTTTTTAACAGTGGCGCCACCCATGAATCAACTTTTTACTATTTTTATCGTATTCTGCGTCAAATTTTCTATCGAAAACGCTTTTAAAAAGGATGGAGAAGTTATTTTTACTGTAAGGAAAAAATTAATTAATTTAGCATATGAATACAAATTAGAAGAAAAACAATTGTCCGGACGTTTCCAAAAAGCTTTAACAATAAAAGGAACTTTAAAATATCATTGTATTAATCCGATTTCTTTACAGCAATTGGAAGCAAAACGGTTTTCATCTTGCAAAAAAAAGGATATTGTAAAAATTTTTAAACAGAAAATGTAAACATTGTCTTATTTTTAAATATTGTATTTATTATTATATTCCAAATATTGTTCTTATTAACTAATGCATTATCGAAATCTTAATAAAAAAATTTCATTTTCAACAATGTTTTTTATTTATGTATTTTTTCTATTTTTTCCTATCTTCTTGGCTAATAAAATATGTTTTTTAATTAAAAAAATGGAACAATTATTTGTATTTAAGAGATAAACGGTGTAAAACAAGAATATGAGCCGTAAAATGTGACCCACGTGTCGATGTGACTTACCGCGCTAAATTAATTAATTTTTTTCTTACAGTAAAAATAACTTCTCCATCCTTTTTAAAAGCGTTTTCGATAGAAAATTTGACGCAGAATACGATAAAAATAGTAAATTAAAATAGAAAATATTAGCCAAGAAGATAGGAAAAAATAGAAAAAATACATAAATAAAAAACATTGTTGAAAATGAAATTTTTTTATTAAGATTTCGATAATGCATTAGTTAATAAGAACAATATTTGGAATATAATAATAAATACAATATTTAAAAATAAGACAATGTTTACATTTTCTGTTTAAAAATTTTTACAATATCCTTTTTTTTGCAAGATGAAAACCGTTTTGCTTCCAATTGCTGTAAAGAAATCGGATTAATACAATGATATTTTAAAGTTCCTTTTATTGTTAAAGCTTTTTGGAAACGTCCGGACAATTGTTTTTCTTCTAATTTGTATTCATATGCTAAATTAATTAATTTTTTCCTTACAGTAAAAATAACTTCTCCATCCTTTTTAAAAGCGTTTTCGATAGAAAATTTGACGCAGAATACGATAAAAATAGTAAAAAGTTGATTCATGGGTGGCACCACTGTTAAAAACCGATTTAAACATTGAAATTGTTAATAACAATTTGAATTTTTCGACAATTTGTTTTGAAAGTATTTTTGTCTTAAAGCATGTCTTTTTACCTTCAAGATAAAAAAAAGTTAGATTTTTTAACTTAAATAGAACCGGAATTATGAATTTTTGAAAAATAGGCTATTATCGATAAATCATCAAATTCACGAATTTTCGATCTTGTTTATTTTTCAAAATATCGAAAATTAAAAAAAATCCTCTTACACGTATCTCTTTTTTTTCGATATAGAACCCGTAAAAAAAGTTTCAGTTAAATCTAAAATGTGTCGGTCAATTTTTGTCCAAATCTGTTCGGTTTGTAAAAGAATGTCCCATATACTAGGTAGATATATCGTATTATAGAGAATATATACAACTCAATAAAATGAATTAAGCCCCCCACCAATAGTAATCCTGGTTGCGCCAATGCAAGTATGCTTTTTTTACTGTTGGTTGTCTCAAGAAGACGTACCACGCATAACCAACTAAATACGCAATAATTGTAATATTAAATACAACATAGTAGGGGAGAGCGGGGTTGGTTGGCAACAGTTTTCACTTTTTTGATTGTTGAGTCGTTCCTGTTAATATAATCCCTATGGGGCTGACACCACTATAAACTCCAAGTATTAGAGTACTTCAAGTATTTTTTTCACCACATAATATTTAATACTGAGATCATAGCAAATTGAAGTATTCGTCAATCCAGAGTATGCCAATTAACACCCTAAGTGGGGCAGGTTGGCCTAGAAGGTTATTGAGCAATCTCATTCAAGTACTGCCTGACACATATTATTGTTATTAAAAGCTGCACTACAACGGTATAATAATTTTGAATCGGTTTTTAACAGCTTTTAAGGGAAAATAGCATGACAATATGTAGAAGATGATAAAAGTTTAGACAGTCGTCACTTTTTGCATAAGAAAAATTGCTCTCATCTTCCTCGCTGGAACTAAAGACAATTGGTAATTTCACCTTTGATTATGTTTACCTTGCTTTTGTGAATTGCTACTGCGCCACAAAAAAAGTTGAAGAGAGCCAACTAACCCCATAGGAGAGATCATATGAAAGATGACTGCCAGGACAGGAGAGAACAATCAAACAAGAAACTGGTTAGTCGAAAGGTTAGGTTTTTCAAAGGAGTTTGGGGCTATGTGAATGTTGGGAGTCAAATGTTTTTCCATGCCTTTAAACCAACTTTACTGAAAATATAAAAATTTACTTACATTTTGTAATATCAATCAACGAAGCACAGTCTTATCTTCACTGTTAGCATCGGATTGACAACTCAGGACAAGACTCCCGAGGTCGAGCGGTTCACATGGTACAATGGTGGGGCCTTCAATACAGGTGTGACAGAAACTATAAGCCAATGGCCAACCTACCCCCTATGCCAACCAACCCCGCTCTCCCCTATACAAAAACATAAGGTACACGGTACAGAAGGCGAATAGTGTGACTAATTGCCTGTTGAGAAGAGTCCTTGAAGCGGGACAGAGCTAAAGCTTTCGTTGCCTGCTAACAGCTGACTATTACCTATTTAAAAATATATGAATCAGCTGGTATAATAAATTGTTTAATTATATAGCAATTAGTTTTGTTGTAAGGGGCGCTGCCCGGATCACGGCTCTGATATTTGGCCGGGGAATTATTCTATAATCAGGATCAATCACTCAGGACAGCTGACGGCCGAGCATAAATTAAAATTTGAAACAAAAAAATTAACTAAATTAAACTCGCAAGGTCAAATCTTGAATTTCCTTTGGGTTGTTAATCGACTTGTATTAGTTCGTAGGTTCAAAAATAGAAAAATCTCATTTCAATAAATATAATCTCAAGGCTAACGAAGGAACTTGCCCAAGCTTCGACGAACATTAGAGAACTATAGAAGAGTAAAGTTCTTCAGAGTTGCAACATTTAAAATCAAAAGTATGATGGATGGATAGCATGGCAGTGATAACCAGGGCCCAGATTTTTATGCAATTGCATATTTTGTTTGCATGTTTCTTTAAAATTTAGGATTTAGTCAATGTTGTGTGTACGGAGCTTGTTTCATGCTAAATTTGGTGCTCTGCAACTATTATCTAAAATATTTTTCATTTAAACTAGATGTTTTTGAGTTAGAGGCGTTGGAACACGTTTTCCACCAAAATCGTAAAAATTACAGATTTTCGATGCACCGAATCCGGCTAAACCATTGAACCATTAAACCGATTTAAACTTCAAATATATCATTCCATAAGCTGTATTTTATAAGTAAAATTATGAAAGTCAAGGGGGAAATGTTAATGTTAAATTACAGCAGAAATAGAACAATTGAACAATTTAAATGAACTATATGCCAATTAGGCGAAGATGAAGATATCTTTCACTTTTTAGCTATCTGTCCGACCCTAGAAAAATATAGGAAACAATGGCTAGGCAAAAGTAAATTGAACCTCGGCGAAACATTAGAATATTTAAACGGTAAATGTTGGGAATCATTATTTAGATATGTTGTAGATGCTGAGAAAGGCAGGTATAATACATTAATAGAAGGTAATAAACAAACTGTTTACATTGTATAACTCTGTTTACAGCATAGGCTTAAAATGTTTGCCCGTAGGATGTCCCATAACCATATCACAATCTTATAATGTGTATACTGAACCTACTCAACTTATATATTATGAATAATTAGCATTTTATTTTTTACAGCGTTTGTACAAAGAATTTATTTTAAGTTGTTTTCATTAAAAAACCGCACCCTCGAGACCAAGTCTAATGTGTATTAAAATTGTATATAACCCTCATTTGTTGTATACAGATAAATATTATTTTATACTTATATTTATAGATATCTATAAATTGTGAGAAATGAACACATCTATCTATCTATCTATATCATTCTATTTGCAATAGTTTAACCTCTTATAGTAAGAAGAAAGCAATACTTTGTGATCTGTATTTGCCGAATTATAGTCGAGAAGCTGAAAAAATATCCAAAACAATTTCATGGATTGTAGACCACAAGCGCTAAATACGTTCACTTTTTAATTACTTTGTCTTCACAGGAGTGGGCTATTTTAAAATTAATGAGCTCCTTCTAAACAGGATTTGATATTCTACAACTATTATAGGTAACATTTTTTATTTGGGGTAACCCCCTTCTATTTGCAGGCTTTAGAACATGAGCGTAATTCATTTTTCCGCTTAAGTGGCTAAATTGACAATCGGAAAAGATTTACCCGATTTTAACTGTGAGGACCTCCGTCGACGCGAAATGTAATGCCCATTTATTTTGGAAAGAACACAATTTCTTCTGCGATAAATCGTTTTCGAGTTGTTAGCGAAAAATTGAAAAAAGTTCGAAAATGTCGATTTTGTTCGCCTGTAAAATTTGATGGCAACCGATCAGAGGTGGCAGACGTTCACATTTGTTGTCTATAAAATGAGTACATTCAGCCTATATGATCAAAAATTGTCTTCAAATCAGGCATCTTTTTGGCCCTCAGCTCCATAATCCACTATTTGAAAGAAAAACTGGAAGACGTTTTTATGAAAAATTCAAGGCTTAATATCCTGGAAAACATAAATAAAACTTTAAACGTGGAACGTCATTTGTTCGACATAGACAACGACCCAATAATTTTATTATTATAATTAGGTCCTTATAAATTTGTTCCAATCACATCAGTTGATTTCGAAAAATCATTTTCTAATTATAAAAATATTTTAAACGATAAAACGTTAGGATCCAAAGAAATAAATTTAGAAATGCATGTAATAATTAATTTTAATTCAGACAATTTTATTGATTAATTCATTTGTTGTATGTTATTATTATATTTTTCTTATACTGGTAAGATTGAATTATGTTTACATTTCAGGTTTAAATGCGTTGAATGTTATTATCGAAAATACTTATATATTTGTTTAAGATTCAACAATATTTGTAATAATTTAGGTTTTAATTCTAAATAGTCTCAACTTTGGATCACGAGAAATAGTTTATGCGCATTAGTCTCTTTGAATATTACAGTTTTTCTTTGTTTGTTTTAACGTCACTTTATGCTACTAAGGCTAATCGGACCATGCTACAGTGGGAGTCCTAAATTTGGCCTATACAGGTATAATTAGGATAGGGATCTTTAACGAGTACCTGGCATCGTACAGGCTCGGGACCTCCATTTTACGTCCTATCCGAGGGGCCGCATAGACAAGGATTTTTTACTCCCATTAAAAAATCCTAGGGCCGACTCGGGACGCGAATACGCGAATTAAGTATTGTAAGTTTCTATGCTAACCAATACACCACAGGTAACCTATTACAGTTGTTTAATAGCATATTTTTAGATTTTATGCTGCATATTTTGTTACTTATTTTATAGTTTTTACTGCATATTATATGGCATATATTGACGCTTTTTACTGCATAAAAAGTTTTTTGGGCTCTGGTGATAACCAGTGACAGATATACATCGTTAATTATCTTAATTTTCTATTTAACTTAATAATTTTTAAATAACTTCAAAATGTTTAAATTGGCAAAGAAACTATTGAAATTGGGTAAATAATTTTCATGCGCCTAAAATAAGTACCAAAAAAAAATTCGTCTTTATCTAATGTTTTCTGAAAATACTTTGCCAAGTCCCAACTATTGCACAGCCACAAGAAGACCAACTGGCAGGATACATAAAGCTCTTTCAACTCCTTTCTCGGCTTAGATCCAGCCAACCATTAAGGACACACTTCCTACATCTCCATCTTGATGGCAAAGCGTCTGCGAGGCACGTGCGTTCCAGGTGGAAACTTGAGAATATCTGATAGGGTAACATTACCTGTGACGTAGGATATAAGCGATAATATTAAATGTATGGAATAATAATGACAATAAGGGTCAGCAAACCCAGTATTTCGATTCCGACACCTTAAACATTTGATAATACGTATTTATTCCTAGAAACTTACCAAGTCCAGAAAACAAATTTATGCAAAATTTTATTTCTCGATAAAGATGTGGTTTTTCACGAATCATTTCCTTTGGTTCCTGATAAAACTCAGATTCTCCACTTTTAGAAAAAAATCTCTATTTAGTAAGTTTATAATTTTTGAACTATTTAATTGGAAGATAAAAAAGTCGACCACAGCCCTGAATCGAACCCAGGTCCTCTGCAAAATAATCAATGATTAAATAACAACATTCATTTAGTAAGCTTTGAATAAATGCTAATTAAGTTTCAATTGATTGAGGAATTGGTTGAATAATTTGGAAAGACTAAATTGAAAATGAATCCCATTCCTACACGAAAATAATGTAGAATGAAATTTAGTTAATAGACAATTTTATAATATGGGACTTAATATTCAAACTGTGGGAATCAATTTTCCAGTTTAAAAGAAATAAAAAATTACATGGAGAAATTTTCAAAAAAGTTTTTTTTTTTAAGAGGTGATATATCAGATTTAGTGTTTTTAAATTTTTTATTATCTTTCGCTTGAAAGCCTTGAAGCTAGCCTTACATACTTACAGCTCCTGATTAACTTCAGCTGCAACAAATCTGATCGCACCTTCTGAGAGAGAGTTCAATTTCTTATTAGTATTTAATTCGCATTTCTCAAAGTATTTTCAACAATTGACGAGAATTGTTTAAACTTTTATTGATATCTCTATGATAATATTCTAGAGTGGTGGTCAAAATAATACAAATAATATTAAACTGTTTTATTGGAACCAACGTTTCGGCCCAACGATGCAGGTCTTCTTAATGGCTAAATGAACAAGACATAGACCTAAAAAAAAAATTATAAACGTTGCCTAAAATACAATAATTCATTATTATATGTAGTTTTTTGACCCTCTTCTATTCTCATGCATATTCCAATTTTATTGATATCGGATAAACCGGCAAAAAGTTAATATAATCTCTCTAATTACCAATACCTAATGATATTGTCATGGAATTTATCTGCTTATACTCCTTGCCCAAACAATGAAACACTTCTACAACTCACATTGTCTTGGCGATGTTTCACTTCATAGAGTCGAAACTTTGTGGCATACAGAATAAAAATTAGAGACTGTTTTATATAGAACTGTTTAGAGTTGGTTAGGGGGGAAGAAAACTATTTAAGAAAACAACAACAACCCAGCATAATATTGGGATACTTATTATTATTTTTTTATATCAGCAAATTATTTAATGAACTCGAGGACTGCAAATTATATCATCTTAAAGAAAATTGAACACTCTCTCAAATAGTTCAATCAGATTTCATGTAGCTGAAGTTTATCAGGAGTTTATGTGTACAAGGCTGGCATTAAATAAGGCGTTTTTAGTAATAGTGAATATAAATTTTGAAAAAACACTTAATGTGATTTATCTGTCAAAAGGAAAAAAATTTTAAGTGCATTAATTTGTTGAAACCGCATTGGTTGCACTCTATTTTGTATAGTCCCAGCGATATTGCTGTACACCCTAGAGACTGCTGGTGTATCGAGGAGTTAAATATAGCGAGAGAGGAGTTGGACGGAGGGCTGTAGACCCAAGCCAGGTCCCAAACTAAATAACTGGGTTTTTTGTTTCCTTGGGTAAGTAGTCCCCCGGGGCTGTGGGCTGCTGGCTGCTGCAGGCTGGAGGTGAAATAGTTTTCTTCATCCCTAACCAACTCTAAACAGTTCTATATAAAACAATCTCTAATTTTTATTCTGTATGCCACAAAGTTTCGACTCTATGAAGTGAAACAACCCCAAGACAGTGTGAGTTGTAGAAGTGTTCCATTGTTCGGGCAAGGCATATAAGCAGATAAATTCATTGTCAATATTATTACGTGTAGGTAATTAGAGGCATGATATTAAGTACGGGGGGGGTCAAAAAACTATAAATAGTAATTAATTACTGTATTTTAGCCAACGTTTCGACCCAACAATGAAGTTCTTCTTCATATTCTTTGTCCCATGTTTTTATAATTTTTTTTTTGTTTATGTCTTTTTCGTTTAGCCATAAAGAAGACCTGCATTGTTGGGTCGAAACGTTGGCTGCATTAAAATATTTTAATACTATTTCTAGTTTTTTTACCCCCACTCGCGGACAATTCTCATACAGATATCAATAAAAGCTTAAATAATTGTCTTATATGGATAATATAGGAATTCAAGGAGGTTAAGTGCTGTTAAATATTAGTACCAATATGCAATAGAGAGAGATGGTAGTTATTAAATTTTTACAGGTTGATCCGATTTTAAAGAAATTAAAAACATTCTACGTTCAGAATTTAATTAGAAGTCTAAGGATAAAATATCAAGATATTATTTTTTCTTTGCTTTCATTGAGATTGTAAACCAAAGTAAAAATAATTTTTTAAAAAACTATAATTTTTTTAAAATTAATCTAATCTTAATTTGTGGCTGACCACCATTTTTAAATTATTTTTAAATAATTTACTTTTTGAAGAGAAAAGATTTGGCTCCTTTAAAGATTTAATAATTTAAAAATGGTGGTCAGCCACAAATTAAGATGAGATTAATTAAAATAATTAAAAATAAAATTGACTTATGTCGATAAATATCATAAATTGGACAAAATTTGTCCACCTCCCGCTACTACTCACAAAAATCTGGTGCGTGCGCGCAACACACAACTTTCACTTACCTACTTACTTAGATAAGAAATTGACGTGTTTTGTTAAATATCATTTCCCAAAGTCACACATTTTTCTACATTCATATCTTATTTTTATTAATCGTTAAAGCCGTTTTTGAGTAAATAAAAAACCCCGTGAAAATGATAGAAAATTTATTAAGTAAAGTCCCCCCTTCGGTTGATCAATTTTGATGAAATGTTGGCTATCACATATTTGGCATATACATACATCAAATACCCAGTTTGGTCACAATCGTGAAAGCCGTTTTTGAGTAAATAAAAAAAGCACGTAAAAATATTACAAAATTTATTAAGTAAAGTGCCCCCTGCGGTTGATCAATTTTGATGAAATTTTTACAGTCATATCTCGGGCATATAAATAGATGAAATACTCAGTTTAATCAAAATCGTTAGAGCCGTTTTTGAGAAAATCGAAAAAAACCTAAAAAGTTATTAAGTAAAGTACCCCCTCCCTTTAAGTAATTTTGATGAAATTTATGCTGTCACATCGCGGGCATATACCAACACTAAATACCCAATTTCAGGATCGCACGGTTTATAGTTTTTGAGCTAGTCTGTTCACATACACACACACACACACACACACACACACACACACACACACACACACACACACACACACACACACACACACACACACACACACACACACACACACACACACACACACACACACACACACACACACACACACACACACACACACACACACACACACACACACACACACACACACACACACACACACACACACACACACACACACACACACACACACAGACACACCCACACACAGACCATTTCGCGGGACTTGGTCATTTCGACTCAGGGGACCCCAAAACGTGTATTTCCGTTGAAAACCGGAAGTCGAATTTTTTCACGATCGCAATACTTCCACTTCCTATATATTTCATATATAGGTAAGTGAAAGTAAAAACTTGTGAGATAGGGGGAGTAGGTATCAGTAAAGAGGAAGGATTTGCTCTGCCTTGAGCCGAGCTCTGTGGTGTAGTGGTTAGACTCCCGGCGGAGCCAAATCTTTTCTCTTCAAAAAATAAATTATTTAAATATAAATTTCTTTATTTATTTTTTATAAAAATCTACAATGATGGGCTAAGTAAACAAAATAGGACAATTCCACGTCAAATCAACACAAAACTAAATCATTTTGTACTTCAACATCTCAGATTTTCTTGAAATTTGGTAAATGTGTACTACTTGTATCTACAAGAATGATTGTGAAATATTACTGAGATATGTCAACCCATTTTTGAATTATTGTTCTCTAAAGCCACCAAAAATAGGTCCAGAAACAGAAAAAATCATGATTAAAAATAGTTGTAGATGTTTTCCAAATTTGACTAGGACTATGAGATTGGTGTCGTTTAACAGTGCATTCCATGCCATTTCATATGATATACAAGAACGTAAAGGTTTGTTCTAAGAAATTTTCTAAAAACTAAATGTAAAATTTTAATTTCAATTTTCTCAAAAAGTTTTATATTTTTTAAAGTTTCTGGACCTATTTTTGGAGGCTTAGTATAATAATTCAATAATTCAAAAACGGTTAGACATATCTCAGTAATATTTCTCAATTTTTCTATTAGATGCATCAATCAAATAGATGTGGACCTGCCTTACATTGCCCTTTCAAACATCCTGCGTGCAATGTACTGTGCACACATACTAACCCTTTCAACTAGAGTTCTACAATCTTAACTCACTCCCTAGAAAATGGATTTAATCTCATTATTTGTAGGGAATATAGTAACAAGGAGTGAGGTTTTGATTTCTGTTCCAAAATTCAAGCGTACGCCTCTTATGTGGGTCGCTTCCGATCAACACCAAGATACGTTACAAATCCAGAGACACCAACCTTTGACCTCTCCTGACCCTAAATCGATAATAACTAGTACATAAATTGCCCGAAGGGTTTACATTACTTCAAGTAAGTACACATTACTTGGCTCGCTTCTGTTCCTTGCTAAACATCTGCCGCTAACGGTAGGCGTGCTCCTTGGAAGTATACAACTGTCGAGAGAGCGACTTCCTTCGCTGCTAGCAGGTGCTGCCGCAACGGTCACTCCACTTCCGCAGCACCTGCTCCCGCTTACAGCAATTAGGAGGCTATTCCCCGCCGTTCCAGGAGTCGCCGAACTCTGCTATCTGCGAGCAGCGAAGGGCAATGTAGAAAGAGCTACTAAGAACTAGGAGAATAACATAAAAAGCTCAAGTAGCCCAGCTGTTACGGTAGAACCCCCTTTATCCGGGGTAATGATGGGTATGGAGGTCCACGGATAATCGAAAACCACGGATAATCGAATTACAACATTTTATCGATTTAAAGTGAAAGAAAAGAAGGTTAATTAAAAAAGAACTGTGCAAAAGTAACAAACGAATTCCTTCAACGCGTTTTAGCATCTTCATCTACTATATGATAGTATTTTAATGTAGAGTTCTTCATTGTTTTCCGACAAGAAGACAAGATGTTTAGGCTGACGACGATACGCAGCCGGAAATGTCTTTTTTACTTCAAAATACCACGAACAGTTTACTCGCCGATTCCTAATTCATCGGACAATGTATTAACACTTTCACCTGTTTCTACTAGCTTTATAATGGTTATTTTCTGTTTGTAATGGTTATGGAGACTAAACCACAGCTAAAATTATTTTGTTCTGTAATCAAACAGGCCAGAGTAAGGAGTTTCTTAGAAAGACTTGAAAACAATATCGTTCCTAGCATATGAATTGGAGTAATAGTTACCGGAAACATCTCATCATACGATACCATCTTGCCATGTTTTCCTTTATTATTTTATTTGTAAGAACAATAGATAATTAACCATTGTGTAATCGTTAGAATATTTACGTATTCATTTTTTCAAATAAATATTATACACACAAAATAAATTACATAAAAATTAAAAACAGCTTTAAAAAGAAATTGGCTCCTCGGAACCCCGGTTAATCGGAAGCGCGGTTAATAGAGGTTTGATCGGCTTTTCGTAGAGCGGGGAGGCCAACGGAATAATCAGCTGGAATAGGCGTTCCTCCAGACAACCTAACATAACCCGAAAATTTCGAATTCAACTCCCTGCATCTGGAGTCTTTTTACAAATAAGAATTCTTCCACCACCCCATAACCTGAAAACCCCGTATAGCCGACACGAATTTGAATAGGAGAAAAAAAGGTCATCTTCATACATCATGCGGAATTAAATTATAAAACAGATTTTAGTTAAGCCCTTATTTGATCCGTTATTAAAACCTCACATGTATTACATTATTGTTCCGACGTTTCGGCAAATTACGCCATCAAGATAACAAATACTGGGTTTATATCCTCGGGATATCCAAGCATCCTTCGAGAATGGAAACCCATGTATTGCTACCTTGAGATAATGGCGTAATTTGAGAAACTTCGGAGCACTAATGTAATAGAAGTGAGGTTCAATGGAGGATCAAATCAGGGCTGAACTAAAAGCGAAAATTATAGTTATGTGCATAACCGATACATACATAAAATGATTAAACTAATAAGAATTTCAACAACTTAATTCAACGCGAAACGTTATGCTCTACTATATCAACAAGAATAAAATTGTCCGTGCGATATATTGTTTTCGAGTTTTAAGCAAAAAAGAAAAGTCCTTCGCCCCACATAAAGATATTTTTTTCCCCATTCTGACCTGGTCTTAGGATAAATCAGTGATGTAAACCGATCGATAATACTATCGAGATAGTCTATCTATAGTTTGAAATTGACAAATATTAATATTGTTGGTCACGTACCATGATGCTTTTACCATGAGTCTTAACAGCCTTTTGATAGAAAGGTCTTAAGTCTTTGTAAGTGTAGTGGGTCTTTTTGCCTGTACCGTATATCTGTGAAGAGTATGTCTAAATTGTTCCGGCGAGTGCAATTATGAATTTAATTTATGTCTAAGTCCTAGTTTTGGGATGAATTAAGTTAAGTTTTAGTAGAAATTAAATTTTGAATTTTAAAAGTTTTGAAGTTTTATAAATGAAATTAAGTTTTATTAGAAACTAGCTGCATATCCCTGTTTCATCCGGGAAATTTCATTTTTCTAATAAACACCTCTTCAAAATCTATAAAATGAGACTTGTTTCGACTCGAACAGTCGATTTCGTAAAAACCATGTAAAGCGAGACCATAACGATTTTTATAACAATAAAGAATATACCTAGAGATTGGCTGAAGTTATGCAATTTTAACATGGACAGGTGTTCGCACCTAGAATGAAAGAATCAATGAGCGAAATTTGGAGGATTTAGGACAACAGGTACGGATTTCTATAAAGAACAAACAAACAGAATTTCATCTTTATTCATATAGCTGTGTATATCCCGGTTTCACCGGGGGAATTTCATTTTCTAATGAATTTCATTCGATTTCGTAAAAAAACGATTTTAAACCATCGTATAAAGATCATTGCGATTTTTATAACAGTAAAGAATATCAGCTGAAGATCGTCTAAAGTTATACCATTTTAATATGGATAAGTGTTCGCACATGGTATGAAAGAACCACTGAGCGAAATTTGGAGAATTTAGGATAAACGTTATAGATTTCTATAAGGAACAAACAAACAAACAGAATTTCATATTTATTTATATAGATTAAATGAAATTATAGAAATTAAATCTTGAATTTTAAAAGTTTCCATCACTATTGAAAGGTTTCATACCTAAAAATTCATAGAGATTGCCTTCAGGATTTCAGGTACTTGTGAATTTACCTGATATAATTTTTTAAAAAATCAATCTTTTACACAACCTTCTGCATGCTAAAAAGTTTTCCTTATAAAGTCTAATGGATTAAAAATCCAACAAAGATGTATTTCTTTAACTCTTTGATTTGAAATATTATCACATTAATTTGCTGCCTCATATATGTAGGAAAATGTTTTGTTTTAATTAATATTATAAAATTGTTCCTAGATTATAGTTAGAGAAGAGGAAGGAATCGCTATGTGATTCGGTACCTTAAGAGAGATGAGGTACCTTGAAGGAAGATTTCTCCTCCCAACTCCTTTGTTATGTAAAGCTACGTGAAAGTTCCTCAAGGGCTCTTCTAGGGCAGATGCGCATCCAAACTCAGGCCCTTCTCTCTCCTCTCTCTGTACACTCTCCTATCTTAACTCTACCGAGAGAGTTTATTCTAGCCTATATCTAGAACTGGGATATCAAGTGCCCTCTTACCTTAATAATAACATTCATAATAATAATTATTATGGATTTAATAATAGAAGGATCCACAAGAAAAAATAAAAGAAGTTGTTCGGTATTTTGATTTTATTTTATTTCATCATACATAATTCTCTTTATTTTTTACATTTAAATTTGAATTTGCCACCTTAACTGTCACGGAGGTAGCAATCGCTGGGCCAAAAATTGGTTATCAGTGGCACATTATGCGAGCTCACCAGAACGAAATAATTTTTTTATCCAGTTTATTTCGTTAGTGATATTGATCAGATTAAGTGCATTTTTTCCTCTTTTTTTATTTTCCCTAAAAGTATCGTAAAGAAGTTTAATATTTTGTGGAGGATTTTCTGAAGCATCTAATGGCCAACGACATAAAATAAAATCATCCGAGAAAAAAAAAACAATATTAGTTTCATCTAAAAGACTATTTCGAAAATTTATTGCAAAACGAGTGAATGATAGGACTTTCTCGACGAGCTTTCCCGAGGAAAATGTGTTTCTCCTACCGATTAGTAAAGCGTAATGGCTTGTTGCAACACCTGACATAGTTTTTAATTAACTATGGGATTTCACACGCACTGAAAGGAGGAGCATTACACGCAGCTTAGGAGAAGTATGTATTCTGTACTTGTATTCTGAAAGCGAGGAATTTTAGAGAAGGCTTGAGGTGCCTTTGGAGGGGCAAATTTAGCCCGAAATTTGAGGAGACATGTCTCCTCGATGTCTCATAATCACGTTTCGGACATCACCAGTTTTGGTGTTTAATATGATTGATTACCTTGTATTATGAATAACTGCGATCTGTTTAGTAACAGTAACTGTAGTTTGATCTGTTGTTTTACCTAAAGTATTAAGTTTACCTAATTGCATTTTTCACTTAAAAAGACAAAAAAAAATTGAAAAGCCAAAATATTTGGGTGAGAGTCATCACCCTCCCCTGAATCCTCCCTTGCTGACTAATTCCTCGCAAATTTAAGGTTCCTTTAAAAAAAAAAATATATATATAAAACCTAAGACTGATATATACAATAATTTTAAATTTCAGCTGTTTTATATCTATACATATAGTTTTTATTTTTTTATAAATATATATGCAAGATTTTTGATCTGGAAGGAAAAAAGAAAATCAGAACATTAGATTAGAAATTTTTGAGACTGGGTTATGCACTTACCAATATTTCATTTAGATATGATAACTTATATTTTTATTAAATACGCTATCTACTAACGCAATAGGCAAATATCCTTACATGACGAGATATTAAAAAAAAAAAAAAACACAAAAATTATAACAAAACGATATCTAACCCTAAAACAAACGGAAATATAAGAAAGCAAAGGAAGAACAAGTGAATTGATAAGTGTAAAAGAAAAAGGATATATATAACGGTTTAATGCAGAAAATCTCGTGGCCAACGCCTCAACAGCTTTCTTGGCGGATTGTAAAGGTGCCTTTACACCTTACGAACCTCACCTTCGAACAACCTCGAACCTCCTTCGAACCTTGCCGTACCGACGTGAAGCGAACAGCCATTTATACTTCACGTGTCGTTAAGCGAACCAATATGGCTGAGGCACCCAAAGCTAGCTTATGAAAAAGAAAAAATCTCCATAATCAATATATTTTATATTATCTGAAAAATAAAAAAAAAAGGAGACGATTTAAAAAGTTTCACAAATTACACTAGTATCACAAACAACTCCTGTCACTTAGGAAAAACCAAATCAGAATTGACACTAGCGCCCGAACCCAGGCGAACAGATAAAGCATCTAGAACACCCGAACAGTCGACGTGAAGGCTTCACGAAGGTTGTTCGAGGGTGGTGTTCGAAGGTAAAGTTCGTAAGGTGTAAAGGCACCTTAAGGGTTTGTGTGAGTGTGTAGAGCTTGAGTTAGTGGGTTGGAATTTAGAGTAAGTCTGTCATTAAAGTTACGGTAGCGATCTATGGCTGTTACTTCGATGTAAGGAATGTCGAGGTCAGTGTGTAAGGTCTCATTAGAGAAATAAAAGGGAGCATCTACAATCTTCCTTAGTATTTTTGATTGAAATGGCTATATGAGTCGTATATTTGATATTTTGGCTGTTCCCCATTTTCCTCCTCACCTCCTCCACCATATAAATTCGCTTTGGAATAAAAAGATTTTGAAAAAAATTCACTTGCATATATTTCTCGCAGATTAGGATTTACTTTCGTAAATGAGCAAATGACTGCTCTAGTCAAGTCCCGCGTAACAACCAACCTGTGTTTGGCATTTCCTCTTGTAACAATGGACATGAGTTGAGATTTTTTTTGTTGAGCTTTAAGTTCGTGGAATGCCCTTTGCTGCCTACCTTTATACCAGGTATTATCATTTTGCTCTGTTGAAACCTGAAAGTATTGTCTTCAGTCTTGATATTCACACTTAAATGAAATATATTCAGAACGTTTGAGTCAAGATGCATTAGTAATACCAATTGAAGTAGTTGTTCGTCAGAAATAATATAGGTTGGATTTGTACTAAGACGTACCTTTGACCACATAGGCAAATACTGAAAAAATCACTCCCAAACTGCAACATAGAAATATAAAAGATGTATAGATATGAGAGATGTAGAGAAATCGGTAACTATTAAAAGAGGAGATGGGCATAGAGGGCAGGTCTAGAGATAGGGCACATGAAGCTCGTAAACTTTCTCTAAGTTATTACGCACTCTCACATAGTTTCATGAGAGCATCTCTACAAAGGGGCCGCGTCATCTAAACCAATTACTACAACATAACTTTGGATAATGTAGAGGTGGGAATAAAAAAGTTGTGTGATATAATCAAATGCTCTTAGGAATTATCTAATCAGAGGATAATGTTGGATGATAAAATTACTAAATTATAAAACAAATTTATGTCAGATATCTCGTTCCATTTTGCAACAGATTCAGATTCAGTACCTTTTTAATTCAGATCCATTTAAATTTTTACCAACATCTACAAAAGTAATTTTGGAATCCTCTAGTCCTAGTCAAAAACCGATTTAATTATCAATGTATAAAAGACAATTGTCAAGTAAATAAAATTATTAATTCAATCTTTTTCTCTGTCATGATAACATGAAATTGTGTTGACCGGGATGTGTGCCTGGTAGGCCAATCTTTTCTCTTCTTATAATTTTTATTTTTTAAATTATAAAAATAAATTTCATGTTATCATAAAGAAATAATTGAATTAATAATTTAGGTCAAGAGGCCTCATTAAATTTGTACAAAAATTGTCCACTCCCCCGTATAATTGCGAGATCGGTGGGCAAGTTGTGGGTGAAGAGAAAAGATTGACTTGACAGGAATATGTTTGCCTAGAGGCTCAATTCGCTAGAGCGCCTAACTAGTAATAAGGAAATTCGGGTTATCTGTTAGTTACTAGGGCGAAATCTGTTACAGTGTTGCCATCAATGAATTATAATGAAATTAAGGTTTATAAAGTTTTGGTGCCCTATTAAAAAAAAATCTGCTGCGTGCTCGCAACACACAACTTTCACTTACGAACTTAGATTAGAAATTAATGCGTTTTGTTAATTGCCACTTCTCAAATGAACAGAGCGGCTTTAATTATGAACAATGGTCTGTCATTAAAGGCGTACTCCGCATGCGTGGGCTCAACGAGTTTTATGAGTTGACTGAATATTTTTCTTTTTTTCTCCTCTTTATGTTTTCTTTGTTTTTATCATATCTCATATTTAGCCATTTCTTATTTTTAGGCGTAACGAGAGACAGTTAATTTCTCCATGTAAACAAAAACAAAGGTACTTTATAAGAAAGAAAGAAACAAACAAAAAAGGCCCCCCCCAAAAAAAAGCCCCCTCAGAACATTTTAATAATGATAAAGCTTACCTGATATTAAAGAAAACCTAATTTTCATTAAACATGACGAATTTGATAAAAATCGTTAAAGCCGTTTTTGAGATAATCGAAAAAAGGGTAAAAATTAGAAAAAAAAAATCATGCAATAAAGTGCCCCCTCAGTTGGACCAATTTTGATGAAATGTTGGCTATTACATATTTGATATATACATACATCAAATACCCAGTTTCTTCAAAATCGTTAAAGCCGTTTTTGGGTAAATAAAAAATATGTACACGTGAAATTGGTACAAAATTTATTAAGTAAAGTCCCCCCTCCGGTTAATAAATTTTGATGAAATTTTTACAGCCGTATCTCGGGCATATACATACATCATATACCCAGTTTGATCAAAATCGTTAAAGCAGTTTTTGAGTAAATAAAAAAAACACCTGAAAATGATACAAAATTTATTAAGTAAAGTCCCCCCTCCGGTTAATCGATTTTGATGAAATTTTTACAGTCATATCTAGGGCATATTAATACACGAAATACTCAGTTTGATCAAAATCGTTAGAGCCGTTTTTGAGAAAATCGAAAACAACGTAAAAAGTTATTAAATAAAGTACCCCCTCCCTTTGAGCAATTTTGATGAAATTTTTGCTGTCACATCGCGGGCATATACCTACACTAAATACCCAATTTCAGGTTCGCACGGTTTATAGTTTTTGAGCTAGTCTGTTCACACACACACACAGACCATTTCGCGGGACTTGGTTATTTGGACTCAGGGGGCCCCAAAACGTGTATTTCCGTTGAAAACCGGAAGTCAAAATTTGTCACGATCGCAATACTTCCACTTACTATATATTTCATATATAGGTAAGTGAAAGTAAAAATGTGAGGGAGATAGGTTACATCTATGGGACAGGTAGATTATTATTACTTTTAGATATTTTTTCCTATATATTGGATTTTTGTGGATTATACTAAGTAGACATGAAAAGATACAAAATAAAACAATGTTACAATCCTTTGAAAAAAGACAAGCATTCTGTAAAAGAAAAAAATACTAAGACATGTGACAAAATGGATGTGTCAAATCACATTATCCAGAACTAGACAATGTTTCTAAGATTTGTGACAAGTGTAGGAAAGTAATTAGTTTTATAAAATAGGCTGCAGTTTGAGAAGCTTAATAGCTAATGGTTTTTTTTCCATCCAAAAGCAAAACTCAAATTTTTCAATAATTATTTTGAGCATGAACTAATTGCTGTCCCATCATAATTTTTATAGCACTTATTAATGACAACCTTTTCAACTCTAATGATTTTTTTCAGATTTTTAAAAAATAGGCTTTTTGAGAAATTCAAATTTGAAATTTTGATTCAAATTTTGGAAAACAAATTTCTCTTAACCCCTATTGAGTTGCATATCATAAAGAATTTTAAAGATTCAGTTTTAAAATGACATAAATTTTAACTCTCTATCTTGCCTAGAAGAGCTTCGATTTCAATTTCCAGATCCAGGTCAAAATTGTGCGTTTTTCCTTGGGTTTGCATAGATATATTTGGAATACTGGTTGAGATATTGAGCTGAAATTGTGTATTTTTCTTAGTCTACAGGAAGGTATTCTATGTACCAAATTTCATAAAATTCTGAGATGGTGATGGAAAAAAGTGTGTTGATGTGACATGGAATGACTCTACAATGTCACACTAATAATATAAACTCATAGGGAAATAAATTTGTATGTATTGGTAGAATGACACGTATATGACAGTTATATAATAATCATCAGAATTTTATAATTGTTTCCGACATAAATTCCTACAGTTTCACATACAATAATTACTGATATTTATAAATATTTTTTCATTTATCAGATCTCCAAAAAATAATCTTCATCGAATCGTGCACCTATATTAGCTCCACAAAGAACCTGACTCGCAGATCGAGACGAGATCTGTAATCGCTGCAATCGGCTGACCTCGCCCTTGAATGCAGTCGGTGGCAGCTGGAATTCGCTGCTCTCTGAGAACTGCCACCAGGCGGCCTTGTGCAGGATGCTGATCTTTGATGTGGATTTACACTGCACCGAACAGAAGGCGGAACAGATTATCATACGAACAGGCCGAACAAGCCAACTCCTGAAATTTTTGTTAGTCTTGTTTTACGCACTTCAAGCCACTCAGACAAATCGAACGATACTACATTAGGAGTCCTAAATTAGGATAGGAATCTTTAACGAGTACCTGATATCGTACAGGCTCGGGACCTCTATTTTACGTCCTATCCGAGGTAAGGCATAGAAAAGGATTTTTTACTCCCATTAAAAAATCCTAAGGCCACCTCGGGACCCGAACCCGCCACCTTTAGTATTGTAAGTTTCTATGCTAAGCACTACACCAAAGGTGACCTCCGTTGTTAGTTTTGTTTTACATCACTTTATGCCATCATTAAAGCTAATCGGACGATGCTACAGTGGAAGATCTAAATTTTGCCTATCCAGGTATAATTAAGATCTTTAACGATTATCTGACAACGTACAGGCTCGGGACCTCCTTTTTACGTCCTATCCGAGGGACGGCATAGGCAAGAAGCAGCTCCTGATAATTTAGGAATAAATTAACAATAGCGAAAAAAAATGGTAAAAATGAAGTTAAAAAAGTTCATTGCTTCACTCACGTTTCAAAGCCACTTAACTAAATTAAACGACTGGACGTGACAACAATCAGACCAACTATGGACTTGGTTAGAATTTTAAACAACTTTATCCAACTTCTTTTCAGCCTTCACCAGCATATCATAAATTATCTTCATAAAGCCCGGTGATAAGTTTAAGGGCCTATTCACACTATCGGTTTCGCGCCCGCTCCACTCTCGCTCCGCTCCCGGTCCGCTCTCGCTCTACCCCATTCACACTAGCGCTCCGCTCCCGCTCCACTCCCGGTCCGCTCTCCTAATGTCTTACCATATTCACACTATATAATTTTAAACCGTTCAATTTTGAAAGGTTTAAGCTATTAAAGCCATTAATAATCGAAGTTGTCTGTATTCGGATTTTAATTAATGATTAACTTTCAGTTATTTAAGAATTCATTTATTCTTCAATTTTACGGCCAAAAAATAACAATTTTTCGTTTGTAGAAATAGCTGGTAAGTGTACTTTTCTTGATGAAGAAGATAATATTATCCAAAAATATAATAAGAAGAATATATTGCAACACAATGATAATTATTAATAATAATTATAAATTAATTTAATTAATGGTGAAGAAATAATTTAAATTTTTTTCGGAATGTATTCGAATACGCTTGAAAATTTCAAGTTGAAATCGGTAAATGCTACAAATTTACCGATTGTATTCTCTTCTTTTCCTGATTAATATTTTAATTATTTTTTGCTTTAATATATTTTTTTGTTAATTATCTGACATTTTTCATAATATACTGCATTTTTATTCGTTTCAAATTAAACGTTATTTTATAATAGCAACGAGTGTGTAGTCAATAAATAAATCGGTGACCATTTTTTACGAGTATATTAATTCATAGAAAAATATATCTCAAACATAACATGAATTTTTCACGTCGAAAAACCACGCGTATTGTTGGTGATTTTTTTTTTTTTTATTATTATTTCAAGCGTATTCGAATACATTCGGAAAAAAAATTTAAATTATTTCTTCACCATTAATTAAATTAATTTATAATTATATATATATATATTTTAAAGTTGAACTTTTTTGGCCGTAAAATTGATGAATAAATAAATACTTTAATAACTGAAAGTTAATTATTAATTTAAATCCAAATACAGACGGTTTCGATTATTAATGGCTTCAATCGTGAACGGTGTAAAATTATATAATTTGAATATGGTGTGGAGCGAGAGTGGAGTACCGGAGGGGTACCGATAGTGGTATTCTCTGTCTATTTCTCTTTAGAATATTTGAGCGGACCGGGAGTGGAGCGGGAGCGGAGCGATAGTGTGAATCCGCCCTAAAGGAGAGTTGGTGTCGAATATCTCTAGCAATTAGGTACATGCAAGTAAAACTTGTGAACGATTAGCATAATGCATTGTGGAGGCATTAAAATTCCAAAACCAGATTGCTTTATCTTAAATGTTACTTGTATAAGTAAAAAAAGGTTTTCTGTTTTCATACAATAAAAAAATCACGCACTTATTCTACGAAATAGCAATAAACTACACTTTGGACGTCCCTTAAATGTTAAAGATGAATTAAAGCAGTCAACATATTGCCTATACATGAATTTCCGAGCAGTGTAGATACGAGTTAGCGAACCTCACATGAACCCTCCAAATTAAAAAACAAAACAAACTTAATAGGTCTGCTCTATGAATATAAAAATAGGCGATTAGATCGGATATGTGGTATGAGCACTGCTACGACTGTAAACGGTCGAAATTGTTGAATTTGTTTTTTGTTTTTGCAGGAAACTAGAAAATATAAATTAAAATCATTCAAAGAAATAAATCAAAAGTCAACAGACCCAACCATAAAATATATTTAAAAAATAACCAATAATAGAGTCAAAGATGATAAGAGAGTATGAAATAGTAAATAGTAACCAGCCATAATGGGGTCACCTCTGTTGTAGAGGTTAGCATGGCAACCTAAAATACTAATGCTCGCGGGTTGGCGTCCCACGGTGGTCCTAGGATTTTTTAATGGGAGTAAAACTCCCTCGTTAAAGATCCCTATCCTAAATATACCTAGATAGGCAAAATTTAAGAATCCCACTGTAGCATCGTCCGATTAGCCTTAGTAGCATAAAACTGGACGTTAAGGTGCCATTACACCTTACGAAATTTACCTTCGAACACCACCCTCGAACAACCTTCGTGAAGCCTTCACGTAGACTGTTCGGGTGTTCTAGGTACTTCGTCTGTTCACCTGGGTTCGGGGTTAGCGCTAGTGTCGTTTTTGATTTGGGTTTTTCCTAAGTGACAGGAGTTGTTTGTGATACTAGTGTAATTTGTGAAACATTGTAAATCGTCTCCTAATTTTTTATTTTTCAGATAATATAAAATATATTGATAATGGAGATTTTTTCTTTATTATAAGCTAGCTTTGGGTGCGTCAGCCATATTGGTTCGCTTAACGTCACGTGAAGTATAAATGGCTGTTCGCTTCAAGTCGGTACGGCGAGGTTCGAAGGAGAACTTGTTCGAAGGTGAGGTTCGTAAGGTGTAAAGGCACCTTTAAACAAACAAAACAAACCCAACCCGAAAAAAAAAAAAAAAAAAAAAAAAAAAAAAAAAAAAAAAAAAAAAAAAAAAAAAAACAGTGGGGATTAATGATATTTCAAATGAGATATAAAATAATATTATTTGTAATTAAAAAAAAGTTATCTCTAATGATAATATTATCACTAATAATACTAGAAAAAAATTATTAATTAAGAACGTATAGAAGAAACATTAAAATTTTCCCTTTCCGCACCAGATTGATTGAGGTTCAGCCATTATAGGACTTTTTTATTTCTTTTCAGAAAAGTACTGAATTCCACATTCTATAGTAAGAAAATAATAAAAAGGATAATTTCTTCACTTGCAGTAATATTACAGATTCATGTTACAAATCAAATAAAAAATGAACGTATATGTAAACGATAATTAAACATCCCATTCGCTGAAAGTAAATACATTCAGAGCGTTGTAAAAAAATAAAGAAATAAATGATGCAACATGCAATATACCTGAAGCCTCGACAGGAAAAATGCATTAGTGAGACTCCTATATCCAATTCTACTCCAATGAAAAAAAAAAGCTAACCTGAAACAAAAAAACAAAAATTAGAATCTGTGTTCAATTTATATCCAATGTTTTAGTTTATTTACATACATTATACATGGGGGGGGGGAGAGAAACGAACGCTACGTAATTTTTTCATTTATGCATAAAGATCAAAACGGAGAGAGGCGTTGGAAACGTTGTATTAATTAAAATCAAGAAAACACTTTTTTGATAGCTTTACAATTAACAGGTAAATTAAACAGGTTTAAAGCAGGTAAATTACTCAAAAACAATTAAAACAACGTAGCTCCGTACGACCGATTAAGTCAGGTTAATCAAAACATTCAACTCAAAGAAATACCTGGGAGGAAATCGTGGGAGTATTCTTGAAAAGCAAAGGTAATTACCGTGAGCTAGTAAAAAATCCTTGGCTATACCGTCCCTCGGATAGGATGGAAAAAGGAGGTCCCGAGCCTGTACGATGCCAAGTACTCGTTAAAGATCCCTATCCAATTTATACCTGGATAGGCATTCGCGACCTAAACCGCGGCCTGCAAAGGTAGAATCACAGCCAGTCGCAGTAGCTATATGCGAATCCCACTTTAGATTGAATCGTGAAAATTTGACCCGACAGATAAAAATGGTCTATGTGCAAAATATCTCAAAATCCGACTTTTTCTTTTTTCTTTTTTTAAATATTTGTATGCTTTACCATACATCCTATTTACTTAGATACGAGTACATTGTACGAAATCGAAACATTTTTCCACGAGTTTCATGTTGCGCTAGCTCTTGTGAGGGTGACATCAGACCCGACCCGGCGTACCGTTGTTCCAAAACGGAGGAAAACCTGCTGGAGGATTGCCGGAAACGCAAGAACTCTCCCAGACAGCGGCATAAGGTGCTGCCAGGTGTAGGAGCGGTGGGAAGGGATACCGTAGGTCCTCGCCGAACGGTACTTTGGAGGATGTCGCAAAAAAAAAAACAACGCAAAAACTCTGAGCAGTCGGCCGGCAGATGTAGGGGCACAAATCACGGCACAGGAACACGAGGTTCTCACTAAGAAACACATAGCGGCAATATATATATATATATATTGTTAATAATCACCATCGGGATGTCTCTGACGGTGTCGCATATCCTCACGGAGTGTTATGCTAACGAAATAGAGCGGGGACTTGGAAACGACTTAGGCGAGATACTCAATGACACCTCGAAGATGGCCGAAAAATTGTTCTAGTTTCTACAAAAAATTGATCATTATGCCAAACTTTAATGTATTTTCTTATTATCTTTCATTGTTCTTTCGTTCCCACTTTAATTCATTTATGATATTCTTATTTATGATATATACTTTACAATATTCTCCCTTTCTAATCAACATCTTATTCTTCTTCTCTCTTATTCTTAATAGCGATACTACCTTCTTCTTATTGTTTCCTGTCTTCCATAATTCTACGTGAATATTGTAATTTTTTTATTTTTACTCTAATATTTCTCTTTCTACTTTTGCTAATGTTCTATGAGGGCTAAAATGACCCAAGCGGTTGAAAAGCCCATTTTATTATAAATAAATAAATAAATAATTAACCACAATTTATATCCTTCATCTCAGTGAACAAGTCAAGTCAAATAATTGTCGAACACAGCGGCAGAATGGACAAAGTAATTGTTCGTGTTCCAGTAATTTTTAAGGTACCTTTACACTGTACGAAGTTCACTTGTCGAACAGGATATCCCGAACAGATACTTTATCAGATCGCCTATATGTTCGGGGATTGTACAAGTGTCGCTTTGGGTTAGTTCAGATAGTTCAGAAGAGGCTTCTAGGTCTCTTTTAGAATTTTTCTGACTTTGCTTTTATCCATAATAAGTTAGACCGAAAGTTAGAAAAGCCACTAGTTCCAAGTCTTTGTAATAAAAATTATTGTATTTATTCGCATTATATCATTCTTCGCATGACTTCACGTTTCAATGTAAATAGCCGTTCCTGGTACGCCCGTATGGCAAAGTTCGAGGGATTAACCTGTTCAACTTGGAATCTTGATTATTTTGTGAAAAAATTGGCTTCAAAGTTGTTTTTTTTTTTTTTTTTTTTTGCTAGCTCAGTTTATTAGTATGATTCTCTCACTATTAAGCTTTAACGGAAGGCCTATCATGGGGAAATTAAGCCAAATGCAGTGATCAACATATGTCAATGACCGAAAAACCAACTAAAGTCAGATTCGTCATTTCGCGACTTCATTTCGAAATTTTTGATTCGCATCCCCTGGCATGGAGTGACCGATGGTCATTCGTTAGTTTCACACGAATATATATATATCAATTTAAAAGGTTTTGTAGCTTGAGATCTTCCAGTCAAATGAAAACTTGCTAGCTTTCGATCAATGAAGGTGCCTTTCCGAACAGATACTTTATTTGTTCGCTGGTATGTCTGTGGGTACATAGTCTAAACTGTCGCTACATAATATAAAATACATAGTCTAAAGTGTCGCTTAAGAGCTAATTAAGATAATCTTATAGACTTTCATTTATCATTTTTCTGACGTTGCTTTTATCCATAGTAAGTTAGAGCAAAAGTCAGTACAGCCGTATAGTTCCATGTCAGCCGTCTTTGTAATGAAAATTATTTGCATTATATCATTGTTCGCATGACTTCAAGTTTCAGTGTAAAAAGCAGTTCGTGTTACGCCGATACGGCAAGGTTTGAGGGATTAACCTGTTCGAGGAAGAGGTTCGCACAGTATAGAGCCACAATTAGATTACGCTAACAGTGCCATGACAAAGGCTGTTTTGTCCGGTGCCTTTTCCAAAAAACTCTGCCTGCAGCCAGCCATGGGTGAACACGGCCTACAGCCAATTGATGACTAGGACACTCAAATTTATAATGTTCAAAATAGGCCGAATTACCGGTACTGTCGGTAATTCCCACCCATCCAGGGGATACAGCCCCTGTATTACAGTATCCATAGGTGAAATAATCTAGGACTCTAGCCCATCCGCAGGAAACGGCGCAGAACGAAGAAGGAAGAGAGAAGGTCTCCCGATAACGTATGTAGCCATTTCTACTATTCAATGATTGCCCCTTTCAAGAATAGTTAAATCAAATTAAAATAAACGGAGTTAATACAAGGAAAAGTTTCTTATTAATACGAAAATATTAATAACTCTTCTCCAAATAAAAGGAAATTGTTTGTTTGCTAAGGCCTAGAGGCGTACAACAGTAGGATCATCAACGACTACAGGAATCTTAAAACATAAGAGTATAAATTGAAAAAAAAATAAAAAAGAATTAAAAAAAAGATAAATTTTTTTAATAAAATATAAAATAATAAATAAAAGATTAAAAATATAACCACGCTATACTAAAATAAATTAATTATAAATTATTATAAAGAATTTTATAATTTTCAAATTAGCCGGTTCTCTATTAGAAAGCTCATCGTTAATATTACCGAGGCTTCGTTTTCACCGAGACAATCTGTCAATTTTGGAACTAATCCTATTTTTCTGATTAATGGTATATATTGAGTGCATTGTTCAAAAATATGTTTGATCGAAAGAATTGACTGGCAAAATTGACACGAAGGGGGTGGTTCTTTAGTAAAAAGGTGTGAATGCGTGAGCGCCGTATGTCGGATTCTTAAGCGGGTCAGGGCGACCTCATCTCTTCGGCTGCTGCGGCAGGATGTAGACCACGGCTTATTTTTTATTAGTTTTAGTTTGCTTGGAGGGCTTTCGTCCCACATTTACTGTCATTTGTCCGATATTTCTTTCTTTAGTGGTCTACTAAGATCTGATGCGGTTAGGGCGAAGGAGCCTCTTCCAGGCATCGCGAGTGCATCTCTGGCAGCCCGATCAGCGAGCTTATTACCCACAATACCTAAATTGCTCGGGATCCAAACAAAATACACTAAATCACCCTGGGCTACGAGTGAGGAAAGAAATGTTTGTATTTTTATGACTGTTGGATGTCTCCGATACATCTTGTTAATACTTTTTAATGCGCTTAAGGAATCATAAATATACAGGGAAATTTGTTTTGCAAGAAAAAGGCAACGGCAAAGTTGAACAACCGGTATCCGGTGCAGTGTAAACACACCTTTACAGATAAGTAGAGGTAACAATGGCATAAATGGAGCAGAGTTACTCACTAAGCCATCACACTACACAATATTAATAAAATAACTAAATTTAAAGGGAAATTTATACAATATATAATTTAGATTAAATTGTCTATATGCTTCTACAAGAACAAGATAGCCAGTAAAATATCGATATGAAAGAGGGAGTTATGGATAATAAATCGAGTTATAATAGGCCTATGGACTCGCTGAAAGTTACATAATAAAAGATTTAACCTTTAACAAGGGCCGACAATGGGATAGCTGACAGATGCTCTATCTCTAATGGCACTGTCAGAGTATATTGATGACCGAACTACTTCCTCTCTCTCCAGCAATACTATACTATCGATAGTAATCGATACTCGATTATATTTCGTCACGTTATTTGTAAAGTATTTACTGTACTCAAGTAATCGCAGTCCATCTTTAGTAATAGTTTCAGACTAAGTAGGGGAGAGTAGCGTAAAGTGGGGACATTTTTTGTTTTTTCTTTAGAATTGTAAATTTTTCACTAAAAATCTAATAAGATTCATAATTTTTAAACCTCTACTACTTACATCCATGTTTTTTAAGCATTTTGGATTGAATCGGAACGGATTGTATTTATAAACAAAATAAAAAATATTCCCACATTACTCGAACCTTCGGGTAAAGACGGTTATTGCATTGACATTATTAAAATAAAATAGGGAAATATATTAGGTATGCAGTGAGCTAACAACAATGAGTTAAATGATTTAGTAAAAGTATAAGCTAGGCTAAATAAGTCATGGTCGGCTAAAGTGGGGACGTCCCCACTATACCCAGCCCTTAACGTCCCCACTTTAGCCGACAGCATGTTTAATGAAATAAAAATCATAAAACGGTAATAAGTATGAATGGAAACGTTAAAACAAACGGAAACACATATGAATAGAATGACCAATCCAATGAAATAATAAACATAGCAATCAAGGACTATGTGGTTGAGTTCTAACAAAACAAGTTTTCACTGTAGAACTCCTATATAAACTAACACCACAACCAAAGGAAACAAATATACAATTCAGTTGATAAGTAGTGCCAGAATACACCGCGATCAGATCGGTACCCCACTTTACCCAACTCTCCCCTATTATGTACATATGTAAGCTGGTTGCAAACCATATGTTTTTAGATAACTTATTCATTTGTATGGTTGCATTGTTATGTATTTTCTATCTAGTTAATCAATTTCTAATCTTGTATCAAAGTGGAGTTTGTCTTATTCTAAAAATGCCATTTTTATTAATACAAATATTTAAAAATATGATAGATACCAATAATACAAAAACTGTTTGTTACTGTAACGTCACATTATGCCACCAAGGCTAATCGGACGATGCTACAGTGGGAGTCCTAAACTTTGCCTATCCAGATATAATTAGGATAGGGATCTTTAAAGAGTACCTGACATCGTACAGGCTCGGGACTTCCATTTTATGTCTTATCCGACGAGGGCGGCATAGCTGAGGATTTTTTACTCCCTTTAAAAAATCCTAGGGCCACTACGGAACGCGAACCCGCTACCTTTAGTATTGTAGGTTGCCATGCTAACCACTACACTACAGGTGACCCCGTCGTTATGGAATATCTATCTAGTAGTAACAATGGATTGTTAATTAATTTCTAATCTTGTAACAAAGTGGAGTTTTATCTTATGCTAAAAACACCAATTTTATTAATACAAATATATAACAATATAATATATATATCAATAATACTAAATCTATAATACCTAAAAACACAAATCCATTAACAATCCATTGTTACATCTTGATAGAAAAATTAATAACAATGCAACCATACAAACGAATAAGGTATGTAACATATGCTTTGCAAGCAGCTTACCTGTAATTTCTTCTTTTTTTATTGATTAAAATAAAAAAGTGCTAACGACTTGCCCAAAAAAATCGCATTTAAAATTGAATTAGTCCTTCGAGAAACCAGATATCTCAAAAAAAAAATAAAAAAATAGGGTATTACGTCGGTTAAGCAACACCCAGATGGCGGCCGGCGTGAGTAAACGAGGTATTACGATCACACCCTACCCGATATCCACGATTCAGTTCGGGTTACCGAGAGTTCCCGAGATCCGATGTCGGCTTTATCCTCATTTTTGGAGGGAAATTCATTCGTTGCTTACTCTATTAGGTAAGGTCTGATCTAAACAAAATCTTCAATCAAATAAATCATTACGACTTGTTCTTTTTCCTATGGAGTCCTATCATTTAAACTCATCATCAAATCATTTTAAAAAATATCCTTTTTTTTTTTATTAATTTTTAT
>OU426983.1:14016963-14081661 GCA_911387785.2 Aelia acuminata
CTTTTCCCCCTTGGGTGACTTGCCCGGCCTTCTTTTCTGAAATATAATTTGGAACTTGTCTATCGAGTTAGGTCTTACTCTTGTGGATATCGAAAAGATTTTGCAGAACAGTTTCTGCGAAGGGATTATAACTTTCTTTTGGGTCTGTTAAGGGTAAAATTTGCTGGAAATTTAAGAAAAAAAAATATATTATTGGAAAAATAGTAATTTAAAAAAAAAATTATCTATCGGAAAGCTAATTGAATGATATTGAGGACAGTTCAGTAAGTATTTAATCCATCATTAAAATAAATAACACCGGTCATTAAATAGAATAAGATAAGCTTCTAGACCTTCGTTTAGTATTTTTCTGACGTTGTTTTTATCCATAATAAGTTAGAGCAAAAGTCAGGGCAGCCACTAGTTCCAAGTCAGCCGTCTTTGTAATGAAAATTATTGTATTAAGGGGCATGGGTGCGGTAAGACAATTTTTTGGTAGCCTTCTCGTTTCAGTGTTAATAGCTGTTCATATACGTAAGTACGGGTGGATTATCTGTTCGAGTGTGATGTTCGCACAGTGTAAAGGCACCTTAACATTGGTTCTGTGTCTTATTTCTTCATTCTTTCCATTTTTCTCTGGGTCACTTGGAGTCTATTGACATATTTCTTTGTGACAATCCATGTTTTAGCTACGTCTAAATTCTTCGGTTATTTCAACACTCTTCGGCCCAAATACTCTACGCAGCATTTTATTTTCAAAATCCTTAAGCTGTTGCTCATCCTTCAATAACAGCGGCTACGTTTCGCATCCGTAAAGGACCGTTGGAAGGTTTTTTAATCATACAATATTAATTAGTAAATAATTACGACAATGAAGTAAAGAGTGAACCCGAGTTAACAAGTGTTTGTGGATGTGAACACACAAGTATTTATGAACGGGAATTAAATTTTGTCCTGCAGATTGCTTTCTTTTAGAGTTCTTTCTGAAACCTCTGTCGTCCTGTTAGATCCTTGGAAATAAATCATACAAAATATAATAAAATTGTTATTTAGAAAATATAATATTTATTTTATCCACCCTTCCTTTCCAAAAAGACTCTGCTGAAAACATAAGAAAGACTTTAATGGCCGGTTGTTAGGATGTTAAATTATAAAATACATTGTGATCACGGAATAAGGCGTTTAGGAATGGCGCTGCAACACAATACCCCACCCCGCCTCAATTAGCATACGTAACAACTCACCGCTTGAATCTTTTAGACAAGTCAACACAAGCGCCCGCTTATATTCGACAATTTCCCTTCAAAGCGCCGTCATTGTATCTTGATTATAATGTGCTCCAAATAATACTCATATTATAATTTACCTGTTGAGTATTCAGTTAAAGGAGCTTGTAATTGAAATTAACACAGTTTTATTTTTGCTATCGACGTTAAAAATCTTATTTACCAGTAAGGAATCACCAATTCACAAAATATAAAAAAAAAAAACTCGAAACACACATATCGGGAAACCGACACATATTTTAAAATATAAGATTTTAATATTCTTTTTAGTTGATTTGTCAATTATATAAAATAGAAATTAATTATTAATTCACACCTGTCAGCAAGTTGCTGACAATCAGCGAATGAGATGGCCATAATAGGAAATAATGACATGTGAGGCATGAGGAGGGAAAGCACCCAGAAGCACCCCCTTCCTGGCTTCATTAAATTACCTCAGCTGTCTGAGAGAGCAGATCTCTCATCCAGCGCCTTTTTAGTCTTCTCGTAACCACGCTTGTGTCAGCCATATTCATGATTATACTGTTTGAATGTCCGTTCAGATTAATAAAAATCGTTTTTTCAGTGTCGTTATGTTTTGTTAGTAACGTACCATGGCAATTTTGTAATTAGTCGTAACAATTTTGATTGAAACAAACGTTTGATGTTTTTGTAAGTGAGTCTTTCTACCTATGCCGAATATCTGCAAGGAGTATGTCCTTATCGGATTGAGTAAGCAAGGGTAATACGTATTTAGTGTTTGTTACAGTTTTAGTTTTGAGGATTTAGAAAATAATGGGTAGAGAAGTTTGAGTCTGTTATCAAGAGTTATTTGTTTATTTGTGGGTCCCATGTCATTCTTCGAAAGTGAGTCCCATATACCATAGTGTATTGTGTCCGTCTGTGGAATCCGGTTGTAGTCAATATAAACGGGGGGGGGGGGGGGGGGTATCGTTTCTTAGCGTAAATGTGACGGGTTTTGATTGTGTCTAATTGCTGTATCATCAACGTAAGTTGCAGTTAATGTCTTCGATGTTGATAGATATGTCGTGAGTGTATATGATCCAGAGTAAGTGCGTTTTATTGAGCCATAGGGTACTCTCGCCAAGTTTGGATAAATTGAAGAAATTTCCAAATCTAAAGAAGAGAAAATATTAAAGGATAAGACAAGTGAACGTAAATGCTCTTGAGTTTAAAGAGGAGACCTTGGTTTAAATCCTTTGGCTAAAATGGTTTAAAATCTAAATGCTAATGTAAGGCAATTGAAGATATGTTGAAAACTAACATTAGTTGTGCAATAACAGCACAATTTGAGTTGTGTTGGTTTTGCATTAAAGCAGGATAGAGTATTGGCAGATTTTTAAGATTATTACACTTATACATTAAAAATGTCATTTTATCTCATGACGTCTGTTATTTTATTCATGTTTTATATATGAAGAGGTGAGATGCAAAACTCGTTCGTTCCACCTGAACACATTTTTCAGGAAACTCAAAAAACTTACCACGTCTTGTAAAGTGGCCAGATAAAGATGATTTTTTTGTCTTCGAAAGTTGCAGCTACCTTATGTAAGTGAGCTTAGAATAAAAAAAATAACTGATTTAGAGGTAACAAAATATGGAATAAGAAAGTTTTGCAACAAAATGTTTAAAGGAAAGACATTTGCTGCTCACCGCATTGGTACGAACGAGTTTTAATTCACACAGCGTAAGTTGATCTTCTTAATAAGTAACATTTATTTAAGTGCAAAACCATTTTATGAATGAATTCGGTACCATTTTACAAAATAGTACCATCCACTGACTTAAATCATTTTTTTGTTTTTAATGAATTTTTCAATATTTGTTTATCACACCCTTCCTTGCCTTTAAGGCCAAACGGGTTTGGCAGTAGTAACATACTCTAATGAGTACGTCACTCCTGCAAGTAAACTTAAATGTCAACATCAACTTTCATATTATTTTTCTTGTCTCCCTTCTTTAGGGTTGCCTTCCCCTTCCTACTCTTCGGGATAAATTGAAATGATCATATCGAATCGGGAATCGGACGATGCTACAGTGGGAGGCCTAAATTTTGCTATATAGATGTGAATAGTATAGGTAACGAGTAGCTGACATGGTCCTATCCGTTCTATCCAGGGATGGCATAGATAAGGATTTTTTACTCCCATTAATAAATCCTAGGGCCACCTCGGGACGGGAACCCGCGACCTTTAGTATTGTAGGTTTCTATGCTAACCACAGGTGACGCCAAACGAATCTGCTCTGCAACAAACCGCTATTTTGTATAGCAAAAATCCATATGAAATAACAAGTTTTGCTCCAATCTGATGAGATATGTTGAAAGCGCATTAAAATATTTTTTAGAATCCACTCCCATCTCAATTTTACAAAGAAATGGAACGAACGAGTTTTGCACCCCACCTCTTCATATATATAATAGTATAGCTTTGATGATTGTAAATTAGCAACATAGAGAGCGCGGAAGGGCTTTGTGTTAGTGCTTTCGCTAAGTTGGCCTTTGTGGCTAGGGCGAGGCCTAGAGCGGAGGCCTAAGCCTGTATTTTCAACGGCTAAACTTGTATTTTCCCTCCAAAGCTCGTTACCATCTTGGGAACAAAGTACTTTGGCTAAGAGCCTTGGGGAGGGGGGGGGGGGCAAGCAGCCTAGTTGACAGGAAATTTTGATTTCACTAAAGAAATGTTTCACTAGAAGAGGATAATTAGGAAAATTAAATGTCTCTGCTTCGGGTGGCGGGGTGGCCAAGTGGCTAAACGCGTTAGAAAATACGCGTTGCCACTGACAACCGGACAGATGATTTGAGAACCAGAAGATAGCAAGTTCAAAACCCGGAGCCAGGGGAAATTTTATAATACTCGGCATTAATCCTCCACCTTCTCCCCTGGCCCGGGAAACCCCGTATAGCCTAAACGGCGAGGAAGGGGTAGACCAAAAAAAAAAAAAAAAGTGTCTGCTTGATCATGTTTTATGGTTTTTATAAATATAAATGTAACTAAAATCGCATACACTTTGAATCATTTAGAAAGAAAGAGCCTAGGGTCTTAAGTGAGAGTTCTAATTCTTTATTTTTTGTTGGACCAAAAACTGTTCTGGTATACATTCGTGAATTATCAAGAATCGTCTAGACTGTTCTAATCCAGAGTTAAAAACAAACTAATCTTTCTTCCTCCCAGTAAACCCCGTCCAACGAAGATTAAATAAGGCAATATTCGAGAGATCTACTTTAATCATAACGCATAAGATGCACACAAACACTAAATCAAACAAATCAACCTAACCGAGATTACTAATTAGTAAGTTATTAGCAGTAGGCAAGCATTTAATAATTTGTTTCAAGCAATTTCGCTTTGGCCACTATAACCGTAAGTACTCTTTTTAATCATCATAAGTGTAAAATAATGTTGAAATTACAACGAATGTGCAATAATATTTTATTAAAAAACTAAAATGTGGTCTAAAAGATAAGGACCATCTAAAGATAGTTCTCCAGTAGAACATCATTTTTTTTTTTTTAGAATATCCTAATTCAACCTCCTTCGTTAACGCCATCATGCGATTGGGGATCCTGATTTGATTGTCCCTGAATTCATGGATTTAAAATTATTTTTTGTGGACGGAGCAGAACTCTTGGGTCTCGCAAAGCAGGTACGCGTGAACAAAAATCAAACTAAAAATTCTTAGAAAAATTATTAACGCTCCACCTGTTATAATTTTTAACAACGCCATACACAAAGACATCGCCGATCAAAACCACTTGTTTCTTCTTATTCCTGACTAGCTATGGTGCCCGGCTTCGCTCCGGTAGTTGTGTGGTAGTTTTAATAAGAGCAAAACTGTAAAATTAAAGGAAATATAGAACAAAATCAGCACCTTCTTGAAACTTCGGTTTTAACTTGGTATCAATATTAAGATTCGAGAACTGCAGAGTCCGCCCAAATAAGAAACCCTATATACTTTATTGGGGGTTTAAAATGGTAAATGAACAATTAATTTTAATGCAACTTTGTCGAGTTTTGCGTCGTTTTTTATGGTTTTTGTGATTCTGAATCGTATAAGCCCATTCCAAGCAGTCAGCAGATAATAAGTTATTAGATTATAGTTGAAAAATCTGATATCTCAGTTAAAAATATTATATTTCGAGTACAACTTAAGCGCCGACTACTGTGATGGTCCTATTAAGTCCAGATGGATAGAAACTACCGAAGATTCATAGAAACTTTTTTTCAGACCTTTCTTACTTTTCAAACTCCTTTAAGATATCCCCCCGTAATTTGAGTGGACTCTGCAGATCTGGAATCTTACTACTATTACAAAGTGAAAACCAATTTTTTTTTCATAATTACATACAATACACTTCATCCTTTTTATTTTCGATTTATATTCAGTCAATTTATCTCTTTTGTATATCTTTGATGTCTGTTTTTATTCGCTCACTGCACTATTAAGCAATGTTCACTCATACTGCTTTAAATTTACTTAAGTATATATTTTATATTGATTAAATGTAATGTGTTGATCAATTAGCCTTCTTATGAGAAAATTAATTTTTTAAGGAATCCAGTCGGTTTTCTAATAGATTGCAGAGATGTAGAATCATTATTTTATTTTGAAAGAAAAGGATAAACTAATTATTATCGCTTAATATTTTAGTAATTTAAAAAGAAAAGCTGAAAAAATACATAACCTTTACAAATTCAACTGGATGAATGAACAATAAACATTGAGTGAAACGCACCCTAGCGCTGCCTGGTAGTCTGGAGCTCGAACTAAATTTTTCATTCATAAACTCCTATGTCATTCTTAGCTAGGCTAATTACATGGTGCGAGATGCTTAAAATTCCAGTCCTTTTCCCTTCAATTTTACTCCCTTCAGAGAAAAACCGAAACCTCCTTCTCCATTAGGAGTTATATGGCCACACGACGGCATAACTTACCTAATCGTACGTGGAGTCGGTTTTGAGCCTTATCGGCCCAGCCAAATCGGCTTTATAATATACTAGCATTCCCCGTCGCGGCTTTGCCCGCGAGCCTTTAAAATAAATTCTGTGATCATTATCTTAGTATTGATTTAATTTAATAGGTTATAAATTGACAACATATGTTATATATTAACAACAACAGGGATCGGAGCTTCCGGTAGGTGGAACGTTGGAGGGGGAAGCTGCCGGCTCGGTAGAAGTGAGGAAGACGCGCAATGGAGAGAGTTCACTAAAACTGCCAAAACAAAAAATTGCTAACTCGTCGTGAACGCTTCATTTTTCGGCTTTAAAAAATTGTTATCGACGGCCCATAGGGGCTTTCGAGTTAAACTCTTCGTATCAAGATTTTTAAAATGAGTCCAAATTCGATATTTTTTTCGAAGTGCCAAAATAGGTGTCCGTAAGAGTTAAACGACAATTTCGCCATTTAAACCCCTTAGGGTTTGCCATTTAACCCCCCCCCATTTTTGAAATTCCTTTCTTAGTGGTTACCTACATTGCATTTAAAATCTAAATTCCGAACTTCAAGTTTCTATCATTAGTAGTTTTTGCTCTGCGTTGATTCTGTCAGTTAGGACAAAGCCTCTTATAGCTATGGAGAAGAGATCGAAATAAACACGCCCCATCACCCATCATGGAATCACAGTGTGCATAATTTGATTACCACTAATATTTAAATAATAAGTAGCCATATTTTATGTAAATGTCTATTTTAATAATATCGTAACGTTAAATCGATATTCAAATAAAAAACATATGGTTTAAAATCTCAAAAATAGATTTCCGTTAAAGTTAAACGACAATTTTGCCATTTAAGCCCCTTAGGGGTTACATTTTTGAAATTCCTTTCTTAGTGGTTACCTACATCGCGTTTAAAATCTAAATTCCGAACTTCAAGTATCTATCATTAGTAGTTTTTGCTCTGCGTTGATTCTGTCAGTCAGGACAAAGCCTCTTATATATATAGAGATGTTGATTATTTACACCGTCCAACGAAAATTGAAAGGTTTGGGTCTGAGAGATCTACTTTAATCTTGACGCATAAGTTACATACACAAATATTAAATCAAGCAGATAGCAGATTAGGGCTGTTGTAAAAGATGAGATAAGTACTCAAGGAAATTTTTCGTCTAGATTTGACTAAAGTTGATCATTCAATAATTACATATTGCATTGAAAGATAAATATTCTAATGTGAAACACACAAAAAAAAAAAAAAATAAAAAAAATATAAAAAAAAAAAAAAGGTGCACCGCGGGACGCAAACCTGCGACCTTTAGTATTGTAGGTTGCTATGGTAACCATCTACACCGCTCTAACCCAGACTAAATATAAGGAGCGATGGACCGAAGAGTTAGTCTTGCCCTGAAGCTCGAATCATATTTTTTTGTTACTGTATCGTTACAAGTTGATATTTTTTGAAACCTTATTATTTTTTTGAGTTTTCGTTGTTCGTTAGACTTTTTGAATTATTATTTTCATTAATAAAAATGATTTAAACCCACAAAGGGTTAACAGTATCTACTATTATCTAACCTTTAGACACCCCACCTCTCACCCTTTGCAGGTATTACGTTGAAGATGTCTATCGCGTTTTCAAAGGCTCGATAAGCTACTTTTTTTTCTAGGATTACCCTTTACCATATCCCGGAAGATAAGATCACCGCTGGGGTTGTAATCTATTCGACCGGGTGGCCGTGTCAGATTTAATTTGTGTTCCAATTCGTAAGCCTCATCCTATAAACATAGCGCTGGAATCTATTTAAACCCCAGAAGGCGAATATATTTCAATATTATTTATTATTCCTACGCCGTCATTTAAATAAACATTCAATAGAACCTCTATAAATCAAACATGATTGTTCCTTGGAAAGGTTGATTGCAGTTTCCATCCTCGTTATTGTAAACAATATTACAATTTATGTCTTTTTGGGATTTAAAAAGGGGTCGTAGGCGTCCCTTTATGACTTTTTGTTACTAAACTATGTTTTTATATAAATAGTTCTACCTAATGTAAGCTAGAAAAAATATCGTTCCATAAAATCGTGCGATCTGATTAAATCATATTGCACGTCGGCAAGAAGATGGTTATTTAACTTAAAAAACTGCTTTTTAGTAGTGTTAAGTGAAAGTGGTGTGATGCGCGCTCTGTAGCAAACATTGATTTTTATTTTATTTTTTTTTTTTTGGCGGAACGAATCAACATTGAATTTAGAACTTTACAGCTGTTAAACGTTTTCTTAATATATCCATTTTAAACGGGGGCACCTGGGGTGCAGTGGATAGCATTGTTGAATTTAATCGGAAAAATGAAAAACCAGTCTAACTTCGTTAAATAATAACTTTTAATAAACACTAAGAATACAAGTTAGATAGGTGAATAAACAACAGTACATTTCTTTTTTAATTAACCAAATAACGATTGCAATAGAAATCAGTCCATGAAAACATATTCCGTAGGAAATCATTCATATCATTCACAGAAAAAATACTGTTACTTGAGAACAAAACATAACTTACATCCAAATACATTATTAAAATATAAAATAATAACACAAGATCAGATCAGGAACCTTATGATATAATCAAACAACTGATCAGGGGTCATCTGTAGTGTAGTGGATAGCATTGCAACCTACAATACACAAGGTCGCGGGTTCGCGTCCCGCAGTGGCCTAATGATTTTTAAAGGGAGTAAGAAATCCTTGGCTATGCCGCCCCTCGGATTGGAAGTGAAATGGAGGTTCCGAGCCTGTACGATGGCAGGTACTCGTTAAAGATCCCTATCCTAATTATACCTGGATAGGTAAAATTTAGGATTCCCACTGTAGCATCGTCCGATTAGCCTTAGTGGCATAATGAGACGTTAAAACAAACAAAAGATCTCTATCCTAATTATACCTGGATAGGCCAAATTTATGACTCCCACTCATACTGGGGACACTTCAAGACTGTTTTTCTGCCTACCATAATTTATATTATACCATAACTTATTTCTTCCTGTCATGAACCCTGACCAGCAATCGTTCATGCCAACTACAGGCGATGGAAATGAGGTTCTTCCGGAATATTGACAATTCCGATTTAAACAACTGATTTTTCCGGTGAAAGTGACATTTTAAAAATATGTGTATTTACATATTACTACTAATAATAACGTAGCATTATTTTTTTTTAATATTAAACTTTTCATTGATGATACCTAAATAGACTAATTAAACAAGCAAATAAAGGTTTTTAAAACTATAAAAAATAATAAATTTTCTTTAAATAATTTATTTTTGAAGTGAAAAGATTTGGCTCCGCCGGGAATCGAACCCGGGTCTTCCGCGTGACATGCGCGGTATGCTAACCATTACAGCACGGAGTCGCTTCCAAACGGTGCCAAATCCTTTCTCTTCACTGACACCTCTTCAAATCAGATCTTTTCTCTTCAAAAATAAATTATTTAAAATAATTTAAAAATAGTGAGTAACCCACAATGATGGTTAAATTTTCCAATTTTCTTCCATGAACGGTTATTATATTTTTTTAAATAAAATACTTAAGCTTTGAGATTCCGCGTGATTTTCTTAAGTTCAGACATAGATCCTAGTTCTTTACTTATATTATATTAAATAATTTATTTTTGAAGAGAAAAGATCTGATTTGAAGAGAAGGTGTCAGTGAAGAGAAAAGATTTGGCTCCGCCGGGAATCGAACCCGGGTCTTCCGCGTGACATGCGCGGTATGCTATCTATTACACCACGGAGTCGCTTCCAGACTTTTATTTTTTTTGTCATATTAGCTCAGATGAAGACATGACAGGTGCTACTCGTTACCTATCCTAATTACATCTGTATAGGCAAAATTTAGGACTCCCACTGCAGCACCGTTCGATAAGCCTTAGTAGCATAAAGTGGCGTTAAACAAACAACCATTTTCGAAAAACTTCTTTGGAAAGTAAAAGTAGTTTATTATTAATTAATCGAACATCCTTCCACGGAATCTGTGGCACGTTTCCACTAACATCTGTTCACTGCAACAACACCTGAACAGAGCTCCCAAAAACAAAACAAAAACCCTTTAACAAAAAACAACACGAACAGAAGCAGCTCTTGACTCCTAGCTTATACCTGAGCCCTTATCAAGGACTATTATACTCTCCAATGGAGAACACCTGCCAACACAAATTTATTATTTCTTTTTTTTTTTTCTTTTTTTTTTTTTGTGAGTTACTCACACTACTCGTCTATTTTTCTAGCAGCCCTTCTATGGGTTATTGTACATGTTGAGGGACACTCTTGACTAAATGGACACATGTTTGATTTTAAAATAATGTAGGTTTACTTTGGTAGAAGATGCAACATATGCGATACATAAAAAAAAATTAAATTATACATAGCTATTAGGAACAAAGGAAAACAAAAAAATTGCTAAAGATAATCTTTAACTGATGAAAGCTGAAAATAATTAATAAATAAAATCTCTAACTATAACTGAATCAGTCATTTGAAAATCCTGAAATGTTTGAAAAAAGTTGAGTAAAAAAAAAATATGTGTTGCCCAGACAACGTATGATTGGGGATCCGAAGATAGCAAGCTCAAAACCCGAAGCCAGTGGACATACCCGGCATTAATTCCCCACCCTCTCCCCTGGCCCTGGAAACCCTGTATAGCATAACATGCGAGGAAGGGGAGGACAAAAAAAAATTTCCAAAAGTTTATTATCTTTTTTATTTATATTTGGGCTCCTGGCATGAGAAGATATACAATATACAATAAAGAGAGCTATTTTTAATTCTAACATTTAATAAGTGGTACATGTCCCAGAAAATAATTTAAGTTCTTTATGAATTTCTAAGTGGAAATTCAAATGGCAAAAACATTTTGGATTCCACAAGGTATAATTAGGATAGGGATCTTTAACGAGTAGCTGACATCGCATAGGTTCGGAACCTCCATTTTACGTCCTATCCAAGGGGCGGCACAGTTAAAGATTTTTTATTCCCTTTAAAAAATCCTAGGTGCACCGCGGGACGCAAACCTGCGACCTTTAGTATTGTAGGTTGCTATGCTAACCACTACACCACAGGTGACTTGTACAGTTCATCAAACGACCGATACAAATGTAAGCATTTTCAAGTTTTATTTTAGATAAGGTAAAAAATACTATTCTTTACACTCAACGTCACGAATTCTTTGGAAACAATTGGTATAAAAAAAATCTGGTGCGTGCGCGCAACACACAACTTTCACTTACCAACTTACTTAGATAAGAAATTGACGTGTTTTGTTAAATATCATTTCCCAAAGTCACACATTTTTCTACATTCATATCTTATTTTTATTAATCGTTAAAGCCGATTTAGAGTAAATAAAAAAAAACACGTGAAAATGTTACAAAATTTATTAAGTAAAGTCCCCCCTCCGGTTAATCAATTTTGATGAAATTTTTACAGTCATATCACGGGCATATAAATAGATGAAATACTAAGTTTAATCAAAATCGTTAGAGCCGTTTTTGAGAAAATAAAAAAAAACCTAAAAAGTTATTAAGTAAAGTACCCCCTCCCTTTAAGTAATTTTGATGAAATTTCTGCTGTCACATCGCGGGCATATACCTACACTAAATACCCAATTTCAGGATCGCACGGTTTATAGTTTTTGAGCTAGTCTGTTCACATACACACACACACACACACACACAGACCATTTCGCGGGACTTGGTCATTTCGACTCAGGGGACCCCAAAACGTGTATTTCCGTTGAAAACCGGAAGTCGAATTTTTTCACGATCGCAATACTTCCACTTACTATATATTTCATATATAGGTAAGTGAAAGTAAAAATGGGAGATACAATTGAGTCTTACTCAAAATTTCTTTGTACGATGTAGAGCTAAATATTTAATTTTTATATACGTATGGGGACCAAAACCTCTGTCCGCTTAAGTAGACCAAATCCGCTTCACAGATTATTCACCGGTTTATTAATTTTAAAAATAAATTTGGAGTCTTTACACTGTAACGTTAGAAAAAAAAAAACAAAAAAAAAAACATATGGTTTAAAAGTCCCAGACCTTTTTTTGGAGCAGACTAACAGTTCGAGCGGAACGTCATAGCACGTATTTGTGACTGCGATGTTCGAGTACCATCCACGCCATTCCACGAGGTTCTGGGCCATTCCTTACGACGATATATAACAAACGAGTGATTGGACAGTTAGTCTTAGCTAAAGAGAAGCTCAAGTCATATGGTTATCATTGTGTTACAAAGTGATTATTTTTGTAACCTGTTCAAATATTTGTGTTATAATTCGTGTGGCATTTTTATTACTTTCACTTACCTATATATGAAATGTATAGTAAGTGGAAGTATTGCGATCGTGAAAATTTTCGACTTCCGGTTTTCAACGGAAATACACGTTTTGGGACCCCCTGAGTCGAAATAACCAAGTCCCGCGAAATGGTGTGTGTGTGTGTGTGTATGTGAACAGACTAGCTCAAAAACTATAAACCGTGGGAACCTGAAATTGGGTATTTAGTGTAGGTATATGCCCGCGATGTGACAGCAAAAATTTCATCAAAATTGCTCAAAGGGAGGGGGTACTTTATTTAATAACTTTTTACGTTTTTTCGATTTTCTCAAAAACGGCTCTAACGATTTTGATTAAACTGAGTATTTGATCGATTTATATGCCCGAAATATGACTGTAAATGACTGTCATCAAAATTGATTAACCGGAGGGGGGACTTTACTTAATAAATTTTGTATCATTTTCACGTGTTTTTTTTATTTACTCAAAAACGGTTTTAACGATTTTGATCAAACTTGGCATTTGATGTATTTATATGCCCGAGATGTGACTGTAAAAATTTCATCAAAATTGATCTACGGGAGGGGGGACTTTACTTAATAAATTTTGTATCATTTTCACAGGTCTTTTTATTTACTCAAAAACGGCTTTAACGATTAACAAAAATAAGATATGAATGTAGAAAAATGTGTGACTTTGGGAAATGATTATTAGCAAAACACGTCAATTTCTAATCTAAGTAAGTTGGTAAGTGAAAGTTGTGTGTTGCGCGCACGCACCAGATTTTTTTTTTTTATGATTGCAAACTGAAATCATATTTTATCACAATAGAAAATTTTGTATTTAATAGTAAGAACTAAAATAAATATATGACGTTAAAGAGTTATTTAGCATATCTAATACAATCAATTGATTTGCAGCATAAATAAGGTGGATGAAGTTAGTATCGAAATGTTTAGGTAACAGTGAACTAGTTGTGGAGTTTGAGTGGGAATATTAAATCGCAACTCAAGTGTTCCCCAAGTTCAACAAACCCTCGCATACTTAACTATATCCACGCTGCTTGCTCTAGCTCGGTTAGTTGCTGGGTCTAGCTCAGATTGTTTTGTAATCGAACAAAGGAATGAAGTATGTTTACGTTACTGATAGTTTACGAATAGTTGACATGATTTAAGATAGCAAAATAGTTATAATTGTTATTAAATAATAAGAAAGGATACGCGATTCTTTTATATTTGTGCCTCAGCTGGCAGCAGTGGTGTCAGTGTTGCGCATGCGTTGTGATTATTACTGGACGTGGTTTAGGTTAGTTTTTATGGTCGCTGTTTTCCGTGACGAAAAACATTGTTTGAGGTCGGAAGTTTTATCAAGCACACGACACGAAAATGTTGTCTAATCGCAACGGATGAATTATAAAATTTAAAACTTTTGCACAGATTTTACGCATGGCGAAAGAGCCGGAAATTGTCTACTAGTGATGTGAAACTATCGATAGCGTGGTGTCACCTATGGTGTAGTGGTTAGCATGGTGGCCTACAATGCTAAAGGTCGCAGGTTCGCGTCTCGCAGTGGCCCTAGTATTTTTTTATGGGAGTAAAACTTCCCCCCCTGTATAAAATTTCAAAGCTATTCTTAGATATACTCAAAGGTTAATTAAGGCCTTTATTACAGGTAGTAATCGATATCGGATGAATAAACAGGATAAATCTCAAATCCATTGAGGATGTGGTAATTTATTAAATTTCTTTTATTTGGCAATAGTTTGTTTTAACCGGGGGTCAACTGTGGTACAGTGGTTAGCATAGCAACCTACAATACTAAAGGTCGCAGGTTCGCGCTCCGTCCTTAGTCCTTAGCTATGCCGTCCCTGGGATAGGACGTAAAATGGAGGTCCCGAGCCTGTACGTTGTCAGGTACTTGTTAAAGATCCCTATCCTAATTATACCTGGATAGGCAAAATTTAGGGCTCTCACTGTAGCATCGTCCGATAAGCCTTAGTAGCATGAAGTGACGTTAAACAAACAACAAAAAACTATCGACAGCATTTGGTGATGGGCGAAGGGGAAGGGGGGCAGTAAATAATTGACACTAAGAATACATTTGTCACATAGTCTTGTTCTATTTTTTGATAGCTGAAAGCAAATACGTCGCAGAGAGAAACAACCTGTTAACCCGGAGAAACACAAAGAGGAAGAGAATAAAATAAAGGATGGAGGCTAAGGATAAAAAGAAAGGACACTAAAGATGATTACAAAGTGGGCAGGATAAAAGACTGGATGATAAATCTCTCTTGGAAGGACCTTATCACCGCTCTCCTCCCTGTCTTCTTCAAAAAGGAACTGCAAAAACAGGACTCTAATTTATCCTCTCTATTTCTCCTTCATTAACCCTGATAAATGTCTTTACCACTTCTTTTTATTCCTTCGTCATGGTCTTCAGCTCCTACGAGGGCTCGGTCACGGAGAGTGCCTTTTTGACTTCGATCCTTTCAATATCAAGACCAAATTTTCTTAAATTGTTTTGAGTGATTTAAATAATAAAATTTTCGTAAAATTAAATATTCATAACTAGTTTTCTTATACATGAAAATGCAAGGGTACTTTAGTTACTTTAAAAGTCGAAAAGTAGCCAATGCATTAACTTAACACGTTAGGTGCGATATTTGTCCCCGGGGTCTGAGGTCTTACATTCCCCTCTCAACAGCCGATTTTCACATGAAAATGTCCGAAAGTCCGAACAGTTCAAACACTCAATTTAGTCGATTTTTAATGAAATTATTGCATTATAGTGCAGAAAATGTTACTAACAGCGAAATTTCTTTTGTTTTTTAGAATCGAACTCCGAGGTCCGATTTTTGATAAAGTATGGCGTAAATCCTGTATCGGCCTGTCCTGCGCCTATTATATCTAGTTCCAATTCTTACCAAGAGGTAATGCTATTGAGACGCTCACTTAATTCACTTTTTAGTCTAAAGATAACGCTTTCGTCAAAGCATTCCCATCCTGTTGCTCATCCCAGCAGTTGCACCCAGGGGACCGACACCTTTCAATTCAGGATACCCATAAAATTAAACACATAACGCCGCCGCACCCAACATGATAAACATTTCACAAGGTTCCTGTTCAGCTAAACTTAATGGAAATGATGCTCTTCTGGCAGTAATGTACGCTAGCAAGTCCAAGTACTTCACTCGTGACAGTAAACAATAGTGAAGTATAAATATCGTTACTTCTAACGATCTTTTTATACTATCGAGATTATACGTCTAATGTACGCTAAAGAAACAAATTAATAAGAAATATGTCTCCATTTTATAATAATCTAGTTTTTGAAAACTTCATTTAGTTGCTATGGAAACAAATAATTTCCATTTTGTTTCAAAACACTTTGATAACTGTTTCCGATGAAATGGTCTTACATTAAAGACGCACTGCGCATGCGTACGCTCTACGTGTTTTATGAGTTGTCGGAATATTTTTCTTTTTTTATCCTGTATATGTTTACTCATTTTTTTTTAATATTTCATATTTAGCCATTTTTTATTTTATGCATAATGCTTTCTCTCATTTAATTAAAAAAAGGGGTCTATCATTAAAGACGTACTGCGCATGCGTAGCCTCTACGTGTTTTATGAGTTGTCGGAGCATTTTTCATTTTTTATCCTTTATATGTTTACTCGATTTTTATAATATTTCATATAAAAAAAAAAAAAAAAAAAAAACCTGTACCACTACAACCCATAAAGGGTCTTGGGTTCAGTACTATGTAAGGAAGAGTACTGTTTCTTGGTCAACGGTCGTGCAAGGAGGTGATTTGACCGTGATCACGCTCAACCGCCAGGTTTTTCTCCTTAATTTTTCAATTAAGGGTACCCACTTTATAGAGGTTGGGTTTGCCCCAGGAGGGTCTCTCGGCCCACGAGACGAACTGTGGCGAATAATAAAGATATCATAAGCCATGTCAGATTCGAACTCGGTACCTTAAGCACAGCAGTCCACTGCCTTACCAGTGGGCTACCCCGCTCCGTAATATTTCATGTATAAAATTTTTTATTTTTATGCACAATGAGAAAAGCTAAGCTAATTTATCCACATATGCAAAACCAAAGGTACTTTATATCAAAACGAAAACTTTTCCTATTGTTAAGATATTAAAGAATACTTGATTATCATCAAGCATGACGAGTTAAATCAAAATCGTTAGAGAAAATCGAAAAAAAATTAAAAATGAGACAAAATTTATTAAATAAATTGCCACTTCCGTTTGTCCCATTTTGATGATTTTTTTTTCTTTAACGTCGTGGGTATATGTATATATTAAATATCCAATTTCAGGTTCATATGTTTTATAGTTTATGAGCTAGTCTGTTTACACAGAGATAGACCATTTCGCGGGACTTGGTTATTTGGGCTCAGGGGACCCCATACGTTTTTTTTTACGTGTGGAAGTCGAAAATTTTTACGATCGCAATACTTTCCCTTACTTTATATTTCATTTAAAGGTAAGTGAAAGTAAAAATCATGAGACATAGACTTATTTATTATTTGTCAAAGCTTATCTTTAAATATACTTAGATCTCTTTACCTAAAAAAGTGGATTTTTTACTATCGTTTTCCACATCTACCTGATTTGTTTTTTAAATATTACTTAGACCCCTTGTATTCTAATTTTCCTAAAATATATGAGTTTGAACAGTAACACTTCTGTGGGTTAACAAATATTTATTGAACGAAAATATAACTTTAGAAAATTATAACTTTATAGCACACAAATCATATGGCTTGAGCTTCACAGACAAGACAAACACTAGGACTAAGAATGTTCAGTCAATCGCTCCATTTATACAGTTGTAAGGAGGGTATAGAACGTTGTAGAATCTCGTGGAACGCCGTAGATGGGGCTCGAACAATCTAGATCCAACAGTTCACGTCCAAACGTTTTGGGATTTCAAACCATATATACTTTTTTATTTAACGATTTAAAGTTACAGCATTTATGTGGTCCTTGAAACTCCGTAATTAAAAAAAAAGAAAGAACAATAGATGATATTAAATAAGACAACTCAGGAAGAAGAAGAAAGCTTGTAGGATTTATTATCCTCGATCAAAGTCCATATAGAGCAGGATGCAGATAGACCACACAAGACAACCATAGAAGATAATGATGGTTGCTCCCCAACCCCATTACCGTGCGCACTGCCATCCTCTGCCTGTAATTACGCAGGTGCGTCCTCTCTACGTCCTCTGAATATCTTAGTCGTCCTCATTAATTATCATACATTACGCACATTTACATGCATTATTTATATAGGTACTAACTGCCTACAGCACAAATCTAATCATATTTATAACTGAAACTACGCGATCTTATACGCGTGAATTCGCTCAAAAATCTATATTATAAACAAAGTTGAAATTCTGTTTATTTGTTTGTTTGTTCTTTACAGAAATCCATACCGTTTGTCCAAAATTCTCCAAATTTCGCTCAGTGGTTCTTTCATACCAGGTGCGAACACCTGTCCATATTAAAATTGTATAACTTCAGCCGATCTTCAGCTGATATTCTTTGTTGTTATAAAAATCGTTATGATCTCGCTTTACAATGTTTTTTTAGGAAATCGGCCGTTTCATTACAAAAATGAAATTCCCCGGATGAAACTGGGATAAACAGCTATAATCGATGTATTTAAAGATGAAATTCTGAATGTTCTTTATGGAAATCCATACCGTTTGGCCTAAATTCTCCAAATTTCGCTCAGTGGTTCTTTGATACCAGGTGTGAACACCTGTCCATATTAAAAATGCATAACTTCAGCCGATCTTCAGCTAATATTCTTTTTTGTTATAAAAATCGTAATTATCTCGCTTTACATTCGTTTTTAGAAAATCGACCGTTTGAGTCGATACAAGTCTTACTTTATAGATTTTATAGATTTAAAAAATGAAAATCTCCGGGTGAAACCGGTATATACAGCTAGTTAATAATAAGTAAAAGTTAAAGTAAATTTAGAAAGTATTGAAGTCGATATAAGTAAGATAAAAAATCTGGTGCGATGCGAGCAACACATAACTTTCACTTACCAACTTACTTTGATTAGAACAGTTTTTACTTCTGATAATTCGGCAATACAAGCATAATACTCCACGTCTTCTGATTTTATAATTCGCTATGTAGTTGCTGAAAACTTTATATAGTTAGGTTAGCCCAACCTCACGTTGCTGCACGCCATGATCATCATGGTGCAGCGGCAGACTGCCCATAGCTCCCTAACCAATCCCATTGGGGCCAATTTGGCAGTGTCCTTCCCACCGATGGCGTCAGGTCTCTCGGGTTCAATGACAGTGACAAACTGGTCTTGGTCCAAGGATTATGGTAGCCCAGAGTCAGCAGGCTCCGAGGACCTATATTTCTTTCCCTGAAGCATACCGTCCTTGTACCAAACCTCCGGGCGGTTATTGATATCATGGAAATCACACGACCACACCACACCACGATACTCGATGGGATACACGGTGAAGGTACATCACTCCTAAGCCCGGTCGGTGTGAGTCGCCACCAGTATGCTGACGGGCCTCACATACCCGGGGGTTGGGGTAGGCTTGGACTGCGGGGCGTTCATTGGCGGGTGGTCACCCGAATGGAGCGGCCACCCATCCAAGTACTAACCACGCTCGACGTTGCTTAACTTTGATTACCTATGGCAAGCGCCTCTGTCCACTCGGTCATCCCGACCCCTCAAAAGGACGGAGTAGTCAAGGATTTTGTGCTCCCTTTAAAGCTGCCTTTACACCCTACGAACCTCACCTTCGAACAGGATCTCCTTCGAATCTTGCCGTACCGACGTGAAGCGAAAAGCCATTTTTTATTGACGTGCCGTTAAGCGAACCAATAGGCTGACGCACCCAACGCTAGCTTATGATAAAGAAAAAATCTCCATTATCAATATATATTATATTATCTGAAAAATAAAAAAATAGGAGAGGAATTAGAACGTATCACAAATTACATTAGTATCACAAACAACTCCTATCACTTGGGAAAAATCCAAATCAAAAGTGACACTAGCGCTGCCCCCGAACAGATGAAGTACCTAGAACACCCGAACAGTCGACGTGAAGGCTTCACGAAGGCTCTTCGAGGGTGGTGTTCGAAGGTAAAGTTCGTAGAGTGTAAAGGCCTCGTTCAGCCTCGGACCTCCATTTTACATCCCATCAAAAGGACGGAGTAGCCAAGGATTTTTTAAACCCTTTAAAAAGTCCTAGATAAAAGGCGGCATGCGAACACAAGATTTTTAATATTATAGGCTGCTATGCTAGTCTCTAACCATAGTTGACCCCGGACGGGTCTTTAAATCCTCTCACTGGCCAGCAAAGGCTCATTCGGCAGTTGAATTATTGATGTTGGACGCAATAAGTCAATAGAGAAATAGGTTGTGGGACATTATCGACTGCTAACAGAGAGCAGTGGAACAGCTGTGGTGAGCTACCTGGCCGGCTGCCAGCCAATCCCTTGCCGCCCCTCTACCTGGTCTGTAATTAAACAGGTGAGCGCTGCGAACAGCTGTGTCCGCCCTGTCTAGGGTATAGCACGTTAGCTAGAAATTGGTCGATAGCTTTATCCATTTAAAAATAATAACTCGAGCTAAAATCCATGCTTTAACATTAACGAGTTAATAATTGTTAAATAGCAAAAATTTTGTATAAGAAGAGAATTCGCGAGATCGGTGGGGAAGAGTACCAGTAAAAAAGGATTGACTTGACCGGGATTGTGGGTCAAGATGGAAGAATGCCGTACTAGTGACAAGGAAATCCGGGTTCAACTCCCGACCAAGGCCAAATTTTCTCTTCTTATAAAAATAATGTGTATTATTAAAATTATTATTTGTTTAATTCTTTGTATCTATTGTTAGTTGTACAATGGCTTACCTAGTGAGGTTAAAAACTTAAATCTTTAAAAGAATGTGGAAGAGGATCTTTAAATGAGGTTCCTTGAATTGGTGAGAGGTGGAAAAGGAAAAAGGCAATAACTTATAAAGGTGATGACGGGACGTTTTAGCTCAAAAGGAAGCGATGGGATTCCCGTAAATTAAGGCCACATAACCTCCCAATATAGGCTACGCTCAAAGGTAACATAGCGATATCTCTTTACTGTATTTTTCACGTCAAAAATTCAGTGTACCAACAATTGAATTTTCGCGTAATATCCAATGTGTCGGATGAAAAGTATGGTTACTAAGTACATTATCTGTGGCATTGGAAGTTAAATATCGATTTTTTTTTTTTTTTTTTTTTTGGTTTTACTTTCAGCGTCCTAAGTAGTTTTATTCTAAATGGCAATATTTTTTTTAAAATAAATCAATTATTTTTCTTCTCTTGATAACTTGAGAAATTGAGGTGTGCAATGATCAACTTTTTTTTTTTAAGATAGGATGATTAGTTGTCAGGATTTTCAGTCAACAATTTTTTTTATTTGGATAGCCTACGTTTCGATCCAAACATGAGGATCTTCATCAGGGCTAAAACGAAGACAAATATATGAGCAACAAGTAAAGTATCTTTTGAAGTCAACAAACCAAACCCTACCACCTCTCACCTATATTTTTTCCCTCAGATTCTGTATTACTCTAAACTCAGCAAGGAATATTTTATAATTTATTTTATAGTGGTAATTTATATTTATTTTTACTATCTTTTATATTATGTTTTTACTATATTTTATATAATTACTAGCATTCCCCGTCGCGACTTTGCCCGCGAGCCTTTAAAATCAATTCTGTGATCATTATCTCGGTATTGATTTAATATAATACGTTAAGGAGATTTAGTAGAATCGGAGCTTCCGATAGGTAAAATGTTGGAGGGGGAAGCTGCCGGCTCGGTAGAAGAGAGGGAGGCGCGCAATGGAGAGAGTTCACTAAAACCACCGAAACAAAAAATTGCTTACTCGTGAACGCTTCATTATTAGGGGTTTTCGAGTTAAACTCGTCCTATCAAGATCTTTAAATTGAGTCCACATTAGATATTTTTTCTCCAAGTGCAAAAATAAGTGTCCGTTAGAGCTAAACGACAATTCCGCATTTAAACCCCTTAGGGGTTACATTTTCGAAATTCCTTTTTTAGTGGTTACCTACACCGCGTTTATTAAAATCTAAATTCCGAACTTTAAGTTTCTATCATAGAAATAGAGATAGTTACATACAGATTAGGTTTCATAATGTCATGTAAACAAACCATTAGCTGGATTTTGTTACTTCTGATTTTTACTATCTGTAATTAACCTCATCTTCTAGCAATCATACTTCACATGTTGCTCATATATTTGTCTTCATTTTAACCCTGATGAAGATCCACATGTTTGAATCGAAACGTAGGCTATCCAAATAAAAAAATTGTTGACTGAAAATCCTGACAACTAATCATCCTATCTTAAAAAAAAAAAGTTGATCATTGCACACCTCAATTTCTCAAGTTATCAAGAGAAGAAAAATAATTGATTTATTTTTTAAAAAAATATTGTCATTTACAATAAAACTACTTAGGACGCTGAAAGTAAACCAAAAAAAAAAACGATATTTAAATTCCAATGCCACAGATAACGTACTTAGTAAACATAGTTTTCATCCGACACATTGGCATTGCCGATACTGTTTATTGACGTGAAAAATACAGTAAAGAGATATCGCTATGTTACTTCTTAGCGTAACCTACACTGGGAGATTATGTGGCCTTAATGTATGCGAACTCCCATCGCTTCCTTTTGAGCTAAAAAGTCCAGTCGTCACCTTTATAAGATATTGCCTTTTTCCTTTTCCACCTCTCGCCTATCCACATTCTTTTAAAGATTTAAGTTTTTAACATCACTGGGTAAGCCATTGTACAACCAACAATAGATATAAAGAATTAAACAAGTAATAATTCAAATAATAAACATACAATTACAAAGACAACTGTTCTAGAGCCTGGTCATCAGATATGTAAATTTAAAAAAAAAAAAAAAAAAGAATCCAGTAGCACACACATTCTGTATTAGGCGGCCACAGGCTTTGTGCGAAGTCCACCTGCTTCGTTAGGGCACTTCAAAGCGGTTTCATTTTTTTTTTTCCATATTTATATAAAAAATATTTTGCGCATGGTTGAGCGGCTTTCCACGTTTCGGGAGGCACCAATTTTAATTGTTATCAATTTATTTTCAATCAAGGTTTTAAAGCTTACATGAAACAAAATTAAATATAAAAATATATTTTTAGTCCTAAATGTTTAAAAGAATATTTTTAGAATAGAATATGGACAAACCTTTATTGGTATTATATAACATTCTATCTCATTTCGAGGTACTGGTAACATTGCTAATGAAACATATTCGCACTTTATTTAAAATAAAAAAAACAGTATAATAAATAAACAAATTTTAAAAAAATAATAAGGTAAAATAAACAACTCAAGTTGTTAAAAAAAATATATATATATATATATAAAGCATCTTCAGCACATTCATACACTATTTACAATCTGCTGGAGAACCCCGAGGCAGGCTTTTCCCTCCACGGAGGAGGGAAAAGCAAGCTTAAAGAGGGTCCCGCGCTTCTCTCAGCCGCATCACTAGTATTAGAATATTTTAATTATATTTATTTACATATACTGATTTAAAAATTACAAGGTAGGTATATATATCATGTAAAGAAGACAAAAATTCTGAATTTTCCGAAAATGACACCACTAAAAATTATGTTGATTGGGTAAAGTGTAAAGGTGCCTTTACGCAGTGCGAGCCTCACTTTCGAACATCCTGTTCGGAACAGTGTTTGGCAAATCTAAATAAAAAACGAACTCGAGCCAGTATTTTATCTGTTCAACTGTGTGTTCGGGGATAGCGCTACTGTAGCTTTCGAGTTAGCTAAGATAAGCTTCTATTCTATTTTTCTACACTTTCTTTTATCATTTCTTCATTTGTTCATAAAAAATTAGAGAAAAACTTAGAACATCTGCTAGTTTCAAGTCAAACGTCTTTGTAATGAAAATTATTGTATTAAGGAGTATAGATGCGGTCAGACTTATTTGTTCGTTCGACTTCACGTGTCAGTGTAAATAGCTATTTGTGGTTGGCCGGTACGGCTAGGTTGGAGAAATGAGGATGAGGTTCGTTTAGTGTAAAGGAACCTTAAGTATACCAAGCTTAAAGCGTAACTATCGATGTATTCGATTTATGTGTACGAGCTTTAATGTTACGAGCTTATATGGTTTTAAGTTTTACTCTATATTCCTATTTGCATACCTATTTATTTATAAAAAAAAATTTTATTTATTTTTTTATTATTATTATTATTTTTTTTTATTTAAAAAAAACCAACCTAATAAATAATAGTAACACTAAAAAGGACTCCGCCGATCCGTCAAGCTGTGGGCCGGGGGGAGTGGGTTCCTGGTCTGCTGGGGGTTGGGCTGGGTTATCGGGGACGTCTCAGGTCTCATAGAGCATGTTAGCTCCGAGGACTTGGACTTTTCCATGCACAATTATATGTAAACATTAGTGTATTGTACTAATGTAATTAAGTTAGGTGGAAAACATGGTTTTATCCACATCCTCTACCAGAGCCTCGTGTCAAAAGAAAAGTCACCAAACAAGAACATGTGGGACCGGGGCGCCCCCTTTGCTCCGGCTGGCCCCCATCGGCCTGGGTGCCGCTCTCGTCGGTGTCCGGCGGGATTTGGGTCGGTAGTTTCACCAAGATGGATAAATAAAGAAACCAATGGGCGTTGATAACCTCAGCAGTTTTTCGCCCCTAAACAATAACAAACAAACAAACAAAATCCTTGGCTATGCCGTTCCTCGGATAGGACGTAAAATGGAGGTCCCGAGCCTGTACGATGTCAAGTACTCGTTAAAGATATCCTCAGACCTATCCTAATTATACCGGGATAAGGCAAAATTTAGGATTCCCACTGTAGCATCGTCCGATTAGCCTTAGTGGCATAAAGTGACGTTAAACAAACAAAGATACTTTGTAAAACTAAAATAACCATAAGACTTGAGCTTCAGAACAAGGCTAACTTCTCCGTCCATCGCTTGTAACATTTAGATGTAAGAAGAACGGTCTGGAATGTTCGAGGCCAACCTAGAGGTACTGGAACACCGTAGTCACAAACATGATAGTCAGTTCCAATGCTAGTTCGTTACAACAAGTCTAAAACTATTCTAAATCATATGTTTAGTTTTTATTTTTTGTTTTTTCACATTAAAATGATAATTTAATAATCTGTTAATTATTTCAAGAGTTCTTAATTAGTAATATTGCGGTTCCTCTGGATCGGCTTACGTTCATATCAAATTATACAAAGACTTTATTGAAAATCTCGAAATACATAAAGTATACTAATTTGATATCCAACCATACTAATTAAATGATTGTTGGATAAGGATTCAAACACCAAGCAAGAGTTTGTTTTTGTGAGTTGATGGGGGTGTGTGTGAGAGAGAGAGAGAGAGAGAGAGAGAGAGAGGGAGAGAGCTGTGATTGCCGGAGTGGTGCTGATGTGGCTAATGTTCTGGCCCGGCCAGCTGGCAACTCCCGCCTTTGACCAACTGAAAGGGTTGAAGGGGTTCCAATTCCTACGGGAATTACCAACAATACGTAACAAATCCCAAACAAAACATTGCCCTCAAGTTTACAAGCAATATCTCAGGCTCAGCGATTTAAAGAGGCCTCCGATCTTATAATATATATCATAAATTTTTTTAGATAACTGTTCATTGAAAATTCTGAAAGTTTCTTACCTTATTTTCAAAAACCCTCAGCCTTTGCCCATCCCTCCATGTTGGGTTCCACGCTTCACATCCATATAGGACAGTAGGAAGAATATTAGTTTTGTAAGTTTAGGTTTTAGGACAGAATACGGGAGCTAAGAAACTTTGCTACTGAAAAGTATCAAGCATTTCCGACTTTTAATCTTGCCTTAATTTCCTCATCTTAATCAAATTAATCTAGCCTCATCCGTTTTTTCTAGTTGCATCGACCCTAAATATATAAATTTCTCCATGCTTCACAAATTTTTTTTTTTAAATAAACATTGATCAAACGAGTAGCTCTGGCGTCCTAAAAGACGAAGTATGTCATCATTAAATAGAAAAGAAGAATCATGCCCACTAAAAAAATATACGAATTTCAGGATTCGGTTGGTCATTGATCCTGAGTGGTAGCAACTTATAAAATTTAAACTCTAACACAAAAAAAGTTATACAAATGAATATATGTAATAACAATCTTAATGTTTCTTGCGATAATCAAACACAAAAACTAAAAAAATGAATTGCAAATAAAATTATTTTTTGGTCACCTGAAAATGAGCTGTTAATTGACATACGACCTTTTACAGTATCAAGGAAGATATATGAAGTTAGAGGTAATAGTTAACGCAAATGTATATTAGTATTAATAGATAATATATGTTCAAATATTATCAAGTAAATATCTCTATTATAGTGATACAGTTCTATCGAGACATTAGCAATCAGCTGCAGACCATAAAGACTATAAAATAAATATAAATCAATCCAACGACCTCTGGTGGGGGGGGGGGGAGCTATAAAAATTTACATTCTATTAGAGATGCAATGGCTTCTCTTAATACGTCAGCTATCATGGGGGCTGTGGCTCAATGACTAACAGTCCATAACCGTTTGCCTTTATATCTTTATTAAAATTGACATATATATATATAAATTTATATAATGGATATTGATATGTCAGTTTTATGAAGAGATTAAGTTGTGCTAAATGAGGTGAACTCGAATCTTGGATGGCATTATTATTATTTTATATTTTTTACAGAGATTAACACGTTAGTTGCGGCGGCGTATTTTAGGGGTGTGCTGAATTGAACGGTATCGGTCCCAGGGGTCCAACTGTTGGGATGAGCCACAGACGGTATCGGGCGTCGAGGTCCGATGGGAATGCTTTGACGAAAGCGTTATCTTTTGAATAAAAGGGAATTAAATAAGCGTCTCAAGGGCATTATCTCTTGCTAAGGATTGGAACTAGACATAATAGGCGCAGGACAGGGCGATACAGGATTTACGCCATACTTCGGATAGTCCGATTCTAAAATAACAACAGAATTTCAGCTGTTAGCAACGTTTTCTGCACTAAAACGCAAAAATCTCATTAAAAATCGACTAAACTGAGTGTTTGAAGTGTTCGGACTTTCGGGCATTTTCATGTGAAAATTGGCTGTTCAGAAGGGAATGTAAGGACCGATGCCGCATCTAACGTGTTAAGTATTGCTTGTCAAGGTGAAGAATGTATCTTGACAATGTTTTGTAGGTTTTCTTTAAACATTGAGAGGAATAAACGCTATTTAATGACTCACGATCCTCCACCTGATTGTATGACCTGCGGCAGCCCGCTAACCGTTAAACATGTCTTAACAGAATGTAGAGCGTACGACACAGACAGAGCAATGTTAGAAATATCTTAAGATCTAAATTCTATTTAAAAGGACAGCCTAAAAACAATAGTTGGTATCTTTTGGTACAACTACAGAATTATAGAAAATAATATAACTATAGAAAAATACAGAGTAAAATTTAGCAGAATATAAGATGATAATTGTTAAGGTTTATATTCACATGACAATATCAAGCATGTGATGTATTGTTGATTCTAACTTTTTGTCAATAAATGTTCTACCTTTGTTGTTTAAACATCTTTATTAGCAATAATGACCCTAGTGGTTGACACCTTCATAAAATAAAAAAAAATTCTTCAGTTAGCATTACACACCTAGTTTATCCTCTTTGGACGGTTGAAACAGCCATCTTCATCTCTATGGTTTCCGTTATGTCTTGCTTTTTCGACTATAGAATGTTTTTCGCAGCCAGGGGGAGGGCTTTGGACTAATGCCGAGATTAAAATGCCACCGGCTCCGGCACTTGAACTATTTATCTACTTATTTCACGCTTAACTGTGATGCCATTTCTCTAAACTAATCATTGATAAAGAGAGCCCTCTTTCTAGAGGCTAGATGGACCATAGAAGAGGACAATCTCTCTATTTCTGCATAGTCGGCAGAACAGAGAATTGGCCCGCTGCAACCAGGTTCGAACCCGGGACCTTAGGTTTAAAAGGAACATTTTCAAATATTAATCATATTTATATTAATTCGTTTATTTCGAATTCCGAAACGATTTATAAGCGCGGTGCCGAATGGTACATCCGAGGGGTATGCATAGATGGAGATGGAAGGACTGCATTAAGCCAGATCTGTCGAAGTTGGATCTGGATGGCGGTCGGTGTATAGAACTGTACAGGGTGCGAGTTGTGTCGACACCGAACCTTCGGGTTAGTTACTCATTCATTATTATTATTTCTTAAATACAATATGGAATTGCAAGGATCCAAATATAAATATGATTAATATTTGAAAATTTTCCTTTTAAACTTAAGGTCCCGGGTTCGAAGTTGGTTGCAGCGGGTCAATTCTCTGTTCTGCCGACTATGCAGAATAGAGAGATTGTCCTCTTCTATGGTCCGTCTAGCCTCTAGAAAGAGGGCTCTCTTCATCAATGATTAGTTAAGAGAAATAGCATCACAGTTAAGCGTGAAATAAGTAGATAAATAGTTCAAGTGCCGGAGCCGGTGGCATTTTAAACTCGGCATTAGTCCAAAGCCCTCCCCCTGGCTGCGAAAAACATTCTATAGTCGAAAAAGTAAGACATAACGGAAACCATAGAGATGAAGATGGCTGTTTCAACCGTCCAAAGAGGATAAACTAGGTGTGTAATGCTAACTGAAGAATTTTTTTTTATTTTATGAAGGTGTCAACCACTAGGGTCATTATCATCTTATATTCTGCTAAATTTTACTCTGTATTTTTCTGTAGTTATATTATTTTCCATAATTCTCTAGTTTTGGTCTAAATTTTGTAATACAGTTTTGTCCGTTTTAGGAAGTCCAAAAGATACCAACTATTGTTTTTAGGTTGTCCTTTTAAATAGAATTTAGATCATAAGATATTGCTAACATTGCTCCGCATATGGCCCGGTGCACACGGACGACACTTTTCTGCGATGCGGACTATAAGCCAGGTCAGGGGTACCTGGAGTATAATGGTAAATCCGGTCGGTCCATTGTACTCCAGGTACCCCTGACCTGGCTTATAGTCCGCATCGCAGAAAAGTGTCGTCCGTGTGCATCGGGCCTATATCGTATACTCTACATTCAGTTAAGATATGTTCAACGGTCCTACATTCAGGTAGACGATCGCGAGCCATTAAATAGATGTGGGTAAGGCGAGTTTGACCAATACTTAAACGTGTTAAGATCACTTCCTCTCTGCGTTTAAAAAGCACCTGCTTTAAGAATCAAATATCATATCTGATATTTAAACGACCAAAAAGAAAAGTTTTGCCCAGTTTAAATTGCTGTAAAGGTCAGGAAAAACTTGAACCAAAGCTAACGTACGTAGAAGCGACAAAACGAAACTGTAGAAGTTACGATTGTCTCGACAACCGGAACTGAGCGCTACAAGGCAGAGAACTAATTTCCTCTCTCGGTGCGTGTGTTGGGGGAACACTAGCGCCCTAATTGTGGAGCGGTGAGCCCGATAATCCTCCTTGCCCATTGTCCCCGAATATTTTATGCTCCATGGGGAGAGTGCTCTCTTTTGTCCTTCCTACATGACTTGGGTCCGGGTTGGTCTGTGATTTATCGATCTTGTTTTAACTGCTCAATGCATTTCTGCTATTATAAAGCGGTGTTCACTGTTATATAGGTATGCACATTTATAGAATTTTTTTTTTTTAATTTGATGGGTTTAACACGTTCACGCCGAGGCTGTAATTCATTGGCGGCTTACCTTACTGATTTTCGCTCTATCGGACGGGAGTTATTCAAGGGCATTATACAATATTGAGAATCCAACTTTAATAAAATAAGCAATACAATCCTACATCGTCGTGAAAAGTTTTTTGATTGACTAAAGTTTTCGATGCTGCAGTCTAGTGTGAGCCATGGTGGTACACGCCGGTCTGAGCGTGTTGTCAATTTGCAGCACGTATAAGTATACATTTTTTATTTTAAAAAATCCTTAACCCTTAACTACTCACGTCGGGTCATATTGACCCGTACCAAGTTTCATTTCATTCTATTTACACCTTTTTGGCATTGAATGATCACCAAACTTTGACATATCCTTTGTTTTGGCTCCAGTTACATCTTGGCAGTGTCTGAAAAATAAGGGAGGTGTTTATGTTATCTAAATCGATATTTTGACCCAAGGTGAGTAGTTCTATAAGCCATTTTTTTGTGTCCGATGCGGGGACTAAATTTGTATAAAACCACTCATTTCTTATTTGTTTTAACTGCAAAGGTTGTTCTTGGAAAAAATTTTGAATTTAAATCAAAATAAATTATGATAGTAATAGTAATGTTAAGGAGTTCCTTTATTTTAGTAATTCACTTCAGACCTATAATTCAACATGTTATTCATATTTTAAAACTTTCATTTATTGTATACATAAATAAATATATATTTTCAAGCCTTCTCCTGTTGTTTAAAACTAATATCTTACGCCCTAAGGTTGTTTAATTTTTTTTTTTGTTCTGGGTCATATTGACCCGAGGTAATTAGATAAGTAACATTGATTCAGGTGAGTAGTTAAGGATTAATCAAATTTAATATTGATAAATCATATCTTGATATTACAAACCTAATTCTCCCTACGACTAAATACCTATAAGGAGTGATGGAATAGAGAGTGAATCTTGTTCTGAAGCTCAAGCCATATAGTTATTTTTGTGTTAAAAAATGATAATTTTGGTAACATGTTTAAATATTTGTATTTTCATAATTTGTATGGCATTGAAATTGTTATTATCGTTCAATAAAAATTGTCTAACCCACATAAGTGTTACAATATTAAAAAACAACGGTGTTCGAATAAGTTTGGGAGCTTTCCTGATTATAACTAAAAATTTAGGACTTTCAATTTAGCTCGTCCGATAAGCCTTAGTAATTTGAAGTGACGTTAAATAGACAAACATATATCGCAGATGATAATAATAATACTAAGAGGTATTAAAGACTTTACTATTGTATTGTGGTACTTACAAAGGATAAGAGGAATGCGGTTATGGTATAATTTTCAATCAGTTGCTCAGAGTATTAAATCAGTGGGAAATATTCCTCGGGAGGGGAGATAATAGAAGACGGGGCAATATTCAGTCCATGAGCTCTCAATCCGCCCTTAATGACTTCTCAGGCTTAATTTGCTATTCGTCATCTCCGAGGGGCAGGGAACAATTGGAGGGGAAAAGGGGAATTGCAGGGGTAAAAAGGGAAAAATATAGTCTGGATACGATGTCATCTTGTGTTAATTTTATGTTCGCAAAAAATAAAACAAATGTAAAATATCAATATTAATAATTAATAAATTATTTCTCTCATGTTTTAAAACAAAATATATGGTTAGCCGTAGAAGTGACGATTTTACTGATATTAATGTAGAAGGGAATACGTTTGAACGAGTAGACAAATTTAGATATTTAGGGGCGTTGGTAACTAGAAAAAGCGAAATCGATGAAGAAATTAAGGCTAGATGCAAATCCGCAAATGCTTGCTGCTTTTTATTCGCAAATTGCTTAGCTCCCGTCTTCTGTCCCGAAAAACTATTATTCTTCATTTATGGATTCGAAAACTGGCCGCTAACTTTGAGGGATGAACAAAGGCTGAGGGTTTTTGAAAATAAGGCATTGAGTAGAATATTTGGGCCTAAGAGGGAAGAATCTGCCGGGGAATTTAGGCGTTAACACAACGCCGCGCTGAGTGAGCTATAACCGGTAAATATAATAGGCGCGATAGCAGCGAGACGATTAAAATTGGGCATATAAAATTGCCAAACTCGGTGGTGAACGAATCCCTTAAAGAATAATAAGCAAGGGGCTGACTGGGAAACATCCCAAGGGTAGCCCGAGACGGAGGTGAGAGGATTGCGTGAAGGCAGGATGTTGATCTGTCTGGATGTTAGATCAACAATGAAGTTGGGTCTGGATGACGGTGGGTGGATGGAGGTGTGTAGGGAGTAAGTTGAGGTGTCGGCATCGTACCTTCGGGTCCGTTAGGTCTTTATTATTATTATTAAACATTTATTTATTTTTTTCTCTCGGTTTTTCACCGGTAATTCACATTACCCGGACCTAGGTCAAGGGTAACATACAAATTTAATCGCTAATGTTCAAAAATGTCATAACAATGCTCGCAGTTCCAAGCAGCACTGCCTTCTGCACCTGTTCCACGCTGTTAGGAGGAAGATCTAATTCAGTAATGGATTTCACCGTTGTCTCCGGGATCAATAATCAACGTTCGTTGCAATAATCAATGGCAAACCTTCACGCTATCAAGATTGTAAAGTATCTTCAACTCTTGGCTTAAGTCTTGATATTTACTTATTTTTTCTGCTACCACCTTTTGTAGATTATCATCTGATGTTACCCCTATTTCGATAATCTTCGCTGGCTTTTTCTCTTTTAAATTGGAATATATAGGCATAATTTTAATATCATATAGGCAAGCGCCTTTGTCCACTCAGCCATCCCGACCCCATATTTTACTTCTCTTTTAATATTAGTAAAATATGGGGCCAGGATGGCTGAGTGGACAAAAGCGCTTGCAATAGATAATCAAAGTTAAGCAACGTCCATCGTGGTTAGTACTTGGATGGGTGACCGCTCCATTCGGGTGACCACCGCCAATGAACGCCACACAGCCAAGCCTACCCCCACCCACGGGTATGTGAGACCCGTCAGCCTACTGGAGGCGACTCACACCGACCGGGCGTAGGAGTGATGTACCTTCCCCGTGTATCCCATCGACAATCGTGGTGTGGTTTTCCAGGATATCAGTAACCGCCCGGAGGTTTGGTACGAGGACGGTATGCTTCAGGGAAAGAAATATAGGTCTTCGGGGCCTGCTGACTCTGGGCTACCATAATCCTTGGACCTAGACCAGTTTGTCACTGTCCTTGAACCCGAGAGAGCTGACGCCATCGGTGGGAAGGACACTGCCAAATTGGCCCCAATGGGATCGGTATGGAGCTATGGGGAGTCTGCCGCTGCACTATGGTGACCATGGCTTGCAGCAACGTGAGGTTGGTCTACCCCCTCCAGGCTGTTTGTGCTCCCGCAAGAAATACAAATGTCTGAAAGAAGACCACACTGCGCGGCCAAAGGTCTCATTAGGCCTAATGCGCCAAGGGGAAAAAAAAAAAAAAAAATTAGTAAAATATCAAGCTTATTGTGAGGGATAGTGTGGTCCGTTTTGATGGCCAGGTCCCAGTACAGCTTTACGTGTTTATAATCAATAAACGCTTGTTATTCATTATTATTATTTTATTATTTATCACTATTTTCATTCATCTAGTGGTTTTGTTTTTCATCTTGTACTTTGGAATTCCATTTGTTGGATATAGATCGGGGGGAACAAACCTAGAACCTCGGTGGCTTTTTGAGTACTACGGCAAACGTGAGCGAAGTATTTCTGCATTATATGAATTCGATTAATTTTCCGATTGGCCCAGTGCCATATCGAGTGGAACCAAGCGATTAACACATAGCCACTTCCACCCCGCGACCTTCCCTAATAACGTTCCGAAATGACTAAGTCAGTTATCGATTTCCGTGAGTCACGAACCCCCATCGTGCTCGCTCCGTTGACTTTGAACGAGTCGTTAATTGCTACTTATCCGGTGGGTGTAACCCGCTCGCCCCATTGTGGCCCGAGAGCACCCGGGCAATTAGGCAGCTCTGCGTCGACTCCGAGGGGGTCCGACACTCCGAGGACGGTATCTAGATCGGCCTTTGGAGAGGTTCGTTGGCACCCTATCCGACAGGGGAAGTGAAGTGGGTATAGTGTACAATTAATTCCATCTCATTGAGCTAAACTTGACATGCAAATTGTGATGACCCACAACGATTAAATGTATATTAATTGTTATTAAGACATATTGTTTGAGGACTATATATTCTGTATTTGTTAAATTAATAAGAATAATTGAAGGGGTCGGGGCAAAATAGTGCCAAGCAACATTTTTAACAAAAATAAACTGTAACTACAATCTGGTGTATATAACGTAGGAATATATGTCTATGATGGAAATGCCACCTAAATATGACTAAAGAGGCTCTATATAGTCATATTTAGGTGGCATTTCCATCATAGACATATAGTCCTACGTAATATAAAGCAGACTGCAGCTACAGTTTATTTTTATTAAAAATGTTGCTTGGCACTATTTTGCCCCGACCCCTTCAATTATATTTTAATTGTAATAATTATTGTTATTAGGTGCCCCAAAAATCATTGAGTTTATATAAATATGCTAAATAATAACATAGGGCCAAACTTTGTACTCTAAGCCCACCTTATTGCTCTAGTTCTAAGAAGGTTGATGCCTTGAGCCCTGGCCAACCCCACTTCCTTTATTCAGGACTGCATTTTTATGATAATTAGATATATTTCATTATATGTATATATTATTACTAATAATAAACACGCATTTACTTCTATTGCGTAGGGGAGAGCGGGGTTGGTTGGCAACAGTTTTCACTTTTTTGATTGTTGAGTCGTTCCTGTTAATATAATCCCAATAGGGCTGATACCATTGTAAACTCAAGTAAAAGTCAAAAAGTATTAGAGTACTTCAAGTATTTTTTTCACCACATAATATTTAATACTAAGATCATAGAAAATTGAAGAATTCGTCAATCCAGAGTATGCCAATTAACCCCGAAAGTGGGGCAGGTTGGCCTAGAAGGTGGGGTTGTATAGCCATCTCATCTAAGTACTGCCTGACACATATTATTGTTATTAAAAGCTGCACTATAATGGTGTAATAATTTTGAATCGGTTTTTAACAGTTTTTAAGGGAAAATAGAATGACAATAGAGAAGATAAAAGTTTAGACTGTCGTAACTTTCTGCATAAGAAAAATTGCTCTCGTCCTCCTTACTGGAACTAAAGACAATTGGTAGTTTCACCTTTGTTTATTTTAACTTTGTTTTTGTGAATTGCTAATGCGCCAAAAAACCCCAGTTGAAGAGAGCCAACTAACCCCACAGGAGAGATCATATGAAAGATGGCTGCCAGGACAAGGGAGAACAACCAAACAAGAAACTGGTTAGTCGAAAGGTTAGGTTTTTCAAAGGAGTTTGGGGCTATGTGAACAGAATGAATTTTACTATGCCTTTAAACCAAATTTACTGAAAATATAAAAATTTACTTACATGTTGTAAAATCAATCAATGAAGCACACTCTCCTCTACACTGTTAGCATCGGATTGAAAACTCAGGACAAGACACCCGAGGTCGACCGGGTGACATGGTACAATGGTGGGGCCTTCACAACAGTTGTGACGGAAACTATAAGCAGATGGCCAACCTACCCCCTATGCCAACCAACCCCGCTCTCCCCTATATTTTATGTTTTTGCTTATGTTCCAATTATTTAATATAATTAAAATCCACGGACCTTTTTACTAACTCTATTATTATAATTAAAACAAGGAACATCGAAGTGAATTACAGGAAACCAGTGAATAGTATAATACAATAAATTAAAAAAAAAAAAACGTAATATTTTCAATAAATAATTTTTAAGATACTTGATAATGAACAATCGAAAGAAACGTTGTATAAATGAAAAATAAAAATAACATAATAATAATAAAGTTAGATGTATAATAACCTGAAATAAAAGAAACACAATAAAATGCTTATTACGTTTCAATCAGAAATATATATTGCTTGTTTGGAAGACGAATGCCACAATTGACAAACATAAAAATTTACAACCTAATTTATGTTGTATTGGGGTCCGCAGAGGAAGCAGGCCTCTGAATATATGAGAAACAAAATCTACAAATTAAAAAATTCTTATATAATTACTACATATATCAAGTATTATATACAGGGTGATGGGATAGCAGAGTGGGCAAATGTTTTATGAAATATGCGTTGCCCCAGACAACGTATGATTTAAAATCCGAAGATTGCCAGTTCAAAACCTGGAGGGGAAAGTTAATAATGCTTGCCATTAATCTCTTCCCTCTCCCATGTCACGGGAAACCCCCATATGGCCTAAAAGGCGAGGCTACACGGAGCGGCAATTGTAATGAAAACTCGTACCTGAGAGAGAAAACAGTAGAGTTGAAGATCGTTCTAAAGAATGTAACAACTAACGCTATCTAGCGGCTACGAACGGAATTGAGTACTGGCTTTCCGTTTTCATTATTCCATCACAGGACAGAAAAATTAGACAAAACAAAACACAAAAAAAATAAATATTTTTTTTCCAATTCCCTTTATTTATTGTTTTTTTTTTTTGTTTGTTTTTTTCAAGTTGTCCTATTCTGGACCATCCCTTTTCTGCATATTTGGAATGTAAGGAAGTATATGTTATAATAAGTAGCTATTTAGTTTCAATTTTATTTTTTACTTGTATATTGAAATTTGTAACTGTATCGATAAAACACATCAATTAAAAGTATTTTTGGTTAAACAACACTCTACCCATACTCTACCCATGGCAATATGAACAATCTAGGTGGATAAAATTTCCTACTTGGGTTCACTTGCTGATCTCCAATATACCAATTTTTAGAGGAAGGGAACAAATTTCTAACCATTTTTATCAAAGAAAATCTAGTAAAAAAAAAAGTTTTGAATAACTTTTAAATGTTTATCAGTAATTATGGTAATTATGCCTGATAATGAAACAGCCATATTACCATTACCAAGAACCGCCATCACCTTAAGGTAAAAATAATAAATGCTTCAAAGTATTTCAGTGATAATTGTTTTAGAATTAGATTGGTAATTTCATCAATAGTCACTAACTATATATATATGTATATATATATATATATATATATATATATATATATATATATATATATATATATATAAGTATATACATAATATAATAAAAAACTTAAAATATAATTATTTTCGTCTGGGTAACCATTTTTCATCAATTCACAAAATATATGCGACATAGGGGAATGAGGATCAGTGAAGAGAAAAGATTTACTCGGCTTTGACGTGATCTCGGTGACGCTGTATACGGACATTGATAACCTTATGGTTGTATGCCTCATAAGCCCCAATAAACAACTAAAACCGGTGATGCAGTGGTAGCGTACCGCGCATGTTACGCAGGGTTTAACTTCCAATCAAGGCCAATCTTTTCTCCTCTTATGAAAAATATTTTAATATTACATATATTAATAATTAACCAGAAAAATAATTGAAGAAATATACATATAATGAAATAATGGGAGACACCTCAGCTCTGCCAAATCCTTCTTTGGATCCATGAACACGGTGAATCCCATCGTCAACACCGCAATGGGATTTTGTTGGAGATACTGGCAAGTAAAAGCAAAGCATATATTGAAAAAAGAAAAGAAAAAAAAAACAGAGGAAATATATAAGAGAAAACAGAAGAGAAGGGTAAATCGAATAAAGGAGGAAAAGAGTTGATATCGTTAGTGAAGAGAAGGCGATTAGGTTCATCTTATTATCTTGTACCCGCTGTGCCATTTCCTTGGAGGAGGGATTCTCCTGGCACCTCGGGTACTCCCGGATCGTCCTGGGGGGCTTTTTTGTGGTACAAAAATCCGTAAAGAAAGTAAAATCTAGCTTGGTGGATGGAGATTTATATGATGATAGCACACATTCATAAAATAATAATTGAAGCGTTGAAGCGTGGCAATGAAAATGAAGGGATAATTCCCAAAACTGAAATTTTCCAAGAAACGCATAAAAATCATCGGAGTATGAATAAATCATAGAAACACACCTTTTGGAGTAGAGAATGTTTTTATTATACTGTCATATGTAAATATTTCAACATTATAATAGGAAATAATCTATTTTATCCCCTTTTACGAAAACTTTTAAGATGAAACTAAAACAGAAATTAAAAACTTATGCATACTTACTTAAACCTACATCGACACACTCATCATAGATATACGAAACAGCTAAAAACATCCATTAAGTAAAATTTAAAGGTTCCAATCAAAACTATTGCCACTCAAACCAATGCACCCTCATAAACAAACCCTACAAACTGACTTACAGTTAACAAGCACACAGTGATCTTCTACAACTAACTTACATGGGGAAAACCACCTAATAATTGAATTCATCCCTATGAATACAAGGAGAAAATTAAAAAGGCGTTAAAATGAATCTCATCTGTTATTAAACAGTGGACACCTGTGGTGTAGTGGTTAGCATAGTAACCTATAATATTAAAGGTCGCGGGTTCGCGTCCCGCTAGGACTTTTCTAATGGCAGTAAAAAATCCTTTTGCATTACCGTCCCTCGGACAGAGCGTAAAATAGAGGTCCCGAGCCTGTGCGATGTAAGGTACTCGTTAGAGATCCCTATCCTAATTATACCTGCATAGGCAAAATTTAGGACTCCCACTGTAGCATCGACCGATTAAGCTTAGTGACTTTAAGTGACCTTAAGCAAACCAACATCTATTCTGAGACAGAAAGTCCCGGTATGACTATAAATACGTGTTGCGTTCAGAGCTCAATTTTTATTATTTATGATTGAAATCACCTTACGCTCTATAGCCGGTTCTATTTTGAGGTGGCACATAGTTATATTGATTTGAACCTTCTAATAGTAATAAATAAGTTAATAAAGAAAAAAAGTAATGATGTTAATAATTGCCATGTAAGAATATATTTACATAATAATATTTACAAGAGGAAAATAAGTAGAAATATTTATAATAAAGAAAAACAATGATGAGAACAATAAAATAAAAATACTAGCGATTAAACCTAAATGATAAACAATTGAACTAAATCTAAAACTAAAAAAAAAATTTAAATATTAACTCTGATAAGAAGAAAAAATACATAAATAAAATAATAGGTAAAAAAATAAAAAACATTAATGTTATTAGTTAACTAGCTGTAATTCCCGGTTTCACCCGGAGAATTTAATTTTTTAAATCTATAATTTGAGACTTTTATCGACTCAAACGGTCGATTTTGTAAAAACCAATGTAAAGCGAGATCAAAACGATTATTATAACAATTAAGAATATACCCGGAGATCGGGTGAAGTTATGCAAATTTAATATGGACAGGTGTTTGCACCTGGTCTGAAGGAACCACTGAGCGAAATTTGGAGAATTTAGGACAAACGGTATGGATTTCTATAAAGAACAAATAAACAAAGAAACATAATTTCATTTTTATTTATATAGATAACAAACATTCCCCGTCGCGGATTTGCCCGCGAGCCTTTAAAATCAATTATGTGATCATTATCTTGAACCTGAAATAAAATTTTGAGTATTTATAAGGAGAAAATAAGTATTCAAAACCGAAAATAACTATTTTTTTATGGTCCTTTACTGTTTTGAGACTAAGTAGATATTAGTCAAGTTTTTTTACACATATATAGACCCATTTACTAACTTCAAACTTTTATAATATTCAACGTTTTGGCACTAAGCCATTTTCAAAATGAACATCTGGTTAAAAACTATAATCTTCATTCAAGCTTCACAGTAAAACAAATCTATATAATAATATATTTTTTTTTACTATGAAGCTTGAATGAAAAGACCCTAGTTTTTAACTAGTACAAATTTTTTTTTAATTGTATTACATGGGTACTATGCCTATCCTTTATTGAAAATTGTGGTCACAGATGTTCATCTTGAAAATTGCTTAGTGCCAAAACGTTGAACAGAATATTTTAAAAGTTTGAGGTTAGTAAAAGTGTCTATATATAAAAAAACTTGACTAATAACTATTTTTATTAATCATAAAAAGAAATATAAAAAACTTTGGGAATATATAAAAAAACAGCGAGATACAGATTGTAAAAATACAGCGTTGGAGCGATAATGAGGAGCCGTCACAATAGAGCGCGCCACAATCTGCATGTAATGTTGCTCAAGGGAAATCTGAAAGTGACATCGGAAGACATCCCTTTTCCGGATGAGGAGGATGACAGAGATTGACGTGGAGAAAATATCGAGAAAATGGAGGCTGATGCAGATGAAAAGAAAACAGTCTCAGAGGAGCTGTTCTTATTGATTTCATGAATATATCAGTCGTGTTTTCAATCCGTCCTTCTTTCTCTTTGGTAGTTTTCTGTTTTAAATTTATTTTACTGATTTATCTTCAGTCGATTTACATTATCATTTCAGTTAAATTAAATTAGGAAACCGTTACTCTCCGACATTTTTTTCTTCCTTTCTGAGCCTTTACGTGTATAAGGTTTTTTTTCCGGACTCTGCGTGAAGACTGGGGATTAATAGCGAGTTACGAAAAGATCCCCGGAACTCAGGATTTGAACTCACAAACATCAAGTTATCGCTGGTTGTCAGGGGTAACGCGTTAGGAAATATGCTAGGTATTTTTTATATATCATTAGAGGGTGTATAGCAGTCCTGGCTTACAAAATTTCCGTATTTTGATTAATCGAGACGCAACACCAGTTAACTGATTTCCTAAACAAGCCCCTCCAAGGACCCAATTGAAAGCTGTATTAAAAAATCTGGTGCGTGCGCGCAACACACAACTTTCACTTACCAACTTACTTAGAATAGAAATTAATGCGTTTTGTTAATTGCCACTTCTCAAATAAACAGAACGGCTTTAATCATGAACAATGGTCTGTCATTAAAGGTGTAATCCGCATGCCTGTGCTCAACGAGTTTTATGAGTTGACTGAATATTTTTATTTTTTTTCTCCTCTTTATGTTTTCTTTATTTTTATCATATCTCATATTTAGCCATTTCTTATTACTTTCACTTACCTATATATGAAATATATAGTAAGTGGAAGTATTGCGATCGTGAAAAAATTCGACTTCCGGTTTTCAACAGAAATACACGTTTTGGGGTCCCCTGAGTCGAAATGACCAAGTCCCGCGAAATGGTCTGTGTGTGTGTGTGTCTGTGTGTGTGTGTGTGTGTGTGTGTGTGTGTGTATGTGAACAGACTAGCTCAAAAACTATAAACCGTGCGATCCTGAAATTGGGTATTTAGTGTAGGTATATGCCCGCGATATGACAGCATAAATTTCATCAAAATTACTTAAAGGGAGGGGGTACTTTACTTAATAACTTTTTAGGTTTTTTTCGATTTTCTCAAAAACGGCTCTAACGATTTTGATTAAACTGAGTATTTCATCTATTTATATGCCCGAGATATGACTGTAAAAATTTCATCAAAATTGATTAACCGGAGGGGGGACTTTACTTAATAAATTTTGTAACGTTTTCACGTGTTTTTTTATTTACTCTAAATCGGTTTTAACGATTTTGATCAAACTGGGTATTTGATGTATTTATATGCCCGAGATATGACTGTAAAAATTTCATCAAAATTGATTAACCGGAGGGGGGACTTTACTTAATAAATTTTGTAACGTTTTCACGTGTTTTTTTATTTACTCTAAATCGGTTTTAACGATTTTGATCAAACTGGGTATTTGATGTATTTATATGCCCGAGATATGACTGTAAAAATTTCATCAAAATTGATTAACCGGAGGTGGGACTTTACTTAATAAATTTTGTAACATTTTCACGTGTTTTTTTTATTTACTCTAAATCGGTTTTAACGATTTTGATCAAACTGGGTATTTGATGTATTTATATGCCCGAGATATGACTGTAAAAATTTCATCAAAATTGATTAACCGGGGGTGGGACTTTACTTAATAAATTTTGTAACATTTTCACGTGTTTTTTTGATTTTCTCAAAAACGGCTCTAACGATTTTGATTAAACTTAGTATTTGATCTATTTATATGCCCGAGATATGTCTGTAAAAATTTCATCAAAATTGATCAACCGCAGGGGGCACTTTACTTAATAAATTTTGTATCATTTTTACGTGCTTTTTTTATTTACTCAAAAACGGCTTTCACGATTGTGACCAAACTGGGTATTTGATGTATGTATATGCCAAATATGTGATAGCCAACATTTCATCAAAATTGATCAACCGAAGGGGGGACTTTACTTAATAAATTTTGTATCATTTTCACGGGGTTTTTTATTTACTCAACGGCTTTAACGATTAATAAAAATAAGATATGAATGTAGAAAAATGTGTGACTTTGGGAAATGATATTTAACAAAACACGTCAATTTCTTATCTAAGTAAGTTGGTAAGTGAAAGTTGTGTGTTGCGCGCACGCACCAGATTTTTTTTATTGAGGTTAGTAAAAGGGTCTATATATAAAAAATCTTGACTAATAACTATTTTTATTAATCATAAAAAGAAATATAAAAAACTTTGGGAATATATAAAAAAACAGCGATACAGATTGTAAAAATACAGCGTTGGAGCGATAATGAGGAGCCGTCACAATAGAGCGCGCCACAATCTGCATTAGAGACAGTTAATTTCTCTTTATGAGAGACAGTTAATTTCTCCATATAAACAAAAACAAAGGTACTTTACAGGAAACGAACAAACAAAAAAGGCCCCCTCCCCAAAAAAAAGCCCCCTCAGAACATTTTAAAAATGATAAAGCTTACCTGATATTAAAGAACACCTAATTTTCATTTAATATGCCGAATTTGATAAAAATCGTTAAAGCCATTTTTGAGATCATCGAAAAAAAAGTAAAAATTGGAAAAAAAAAATTATGAAATAAAGTGCCCGCTCCGTTTGACCAATTTTGATGAAATGTTGGCTATCACATCTTTGGCATATACATACATTAAATACCCAGTTTGATCAAAATCGTTAAAGCCTTTTTTGAGTAAATAAAAAAAACACTTGAAAATGATACAAAATTTATTAAGTAAAGTCCCCCCTCCGGTTGATCAATTTTGATGTAATGTTGGCTATCGCATCTTTGGCATATACATACATCAAATACCCAGTATTTGTACCCAGAAAGTAAAAATGTTGGACTGAAATAATATAAATTTTCAGTGAGTGAGGCTATTGACATATGAAAAAATCTGGTGAGTGCGCGCAACACACAACTTTCACTTACCAACTTACTTAGATAAGAAGAAGGCAATTCAAAAGTTGCTGAGTGTTACAAAGTCAGAGCAATAGATGAGACGATTCGCTCCTCCAGAGGCGGGATTGTAAACAGTTCTGAAACTGATCCTGAAACAAGTGTCTATACCGAATATTCATATAACCGTTCAAAAACCACTGGAAAAAATTCAAATACGAATAACACCGAGTACTTGATGATGACAACTGATTTACAACAAAGTTCTTCAGAACTTTTAGAAAAAAATAAAAATAAAAATACTAAGAGAACATTTGTACTTAGGAAGCATACGTTTATTAATAAGGAATTTGACCGACTGGAGAAAAGCAAAAAGCTTAATCATTCTTTATTGCGGAAAAAAATGAATCCGACCAATAATGAGTCCAACGATGGGCTGAGTAACACATCAACGGAATAAAAAAATAATAAACTTATACGTTAAGTCTGCTTGTGAGATTGAGTTAAAATCTGATATAATTTAGCTGCGCAATGGAAAATAAATGAGTCATAAATTTCAATAGGTTTATTTATTTTTACAACTGGACGGCCCATAACACCACGTGTGTTATTTGAGGCCATTAAAATATTTAAAAAAAATCTGGTGCGTGCGCGCAACACACAACTTTCACTTACCAAATTACTTAGATAAGAAATTGACGTGTTTTGTTAATAATCATTTCCCAAAGTCACACATTTTTCTATATTCATATCTTATTTTTGTTAATCGTTAAAGCCGTTTTTGAGTAAATAAAAAACCCGTGAAAATGATACAAAATTTATTAAGTAAAGTCCCCCCTCCGGTTAATCAATTTTAATGAAATTTTAACAGTCATATCTCGGGCACATACATACACCAAATACCCAATTTGATCAAAATCGTTAAAGCCGATTTAGAGTAAATAAAAAAAACACGTGAAAATGTTACAAAATTTATTAAGTAAAGTCCCCCCTCCGGTTAATCAATTTTGATGAAATTTTTACAGTCATATCTCGGGCTTATTTATACATCAAATACTCAGTTTAATCAAAATCGTTAGAGCCGTTTTTGAGAAAATCGAAAAAAACCTAAAAAGTTATTAAGTAAAGTACCCCCTCCCTTTAAGTAATTTTGATGAAATTTACGCTGTCACATCGCGGGCATATACGTACACTAAATACCCAATTTCAGGATCGCACGGTTTATAGTTTTTGAGCTAGTCTGTTCACACACACACACACACACACAGACACACACACACACACACAGACCATTTCGAGGGACTTGGTCATTTCGACTCAGGGGACCCCAAAACGTGTATTTCCGTTGAAAATCGGAAGTCGAATTTTTTCACGATCGCAATACTTCCACTTACTATATATTTCATATATAGGTAAGTGAAAGTAAAAATTGATGTATTTTTTCTGAATAATTGCATATGCCATATTTTTTCATTGAAAGATTTCTGTAGCAATTGTTATTAGGTTAATTAAAAAAATAATAATAAAAAATATACATGTGTTTGTGTTTAGTTATGAACTTACTTGTACTTGTTCAGTGTTTATTAAAACTTATTATGTAATGAATTTACTGTTTTATCATTTTTCCAATTAAATTCAACACCAATAAGGTCATAACGTGGCCACCATCCTATTTCATACACCAATCTTTGAAAGAGGTAAACAAAAAAAAAAATCTGGTGCGATGCGCGCAACACACAACTTTCACTTACCAACTTACTTACATTAGAAATCGACATGTTTTTTTAATTGCCATTTTTATAAATAATATAAAAAAGATGACTTCATTTTGATTAAAAATTATTAATTTAATCAAAATCATTAAAGCCGTTTTTCAGATATTCCAAAAAAATGTAAAAATTGGAAAAAAAAGTTATAAAATAAAGAGCCCCCTGCATTTGACCAATTTTGATGAAATGTTGTCTGTCACATTGTGAGCATATACATACACCAAATACCCAGTCTGATAAAAATCATTACTGCCGCTGTTGAGTAAATAAAAAAACACGTAAACATAAGAAAAGGTTTATTAAATGAAGTACCCCCTCCGTTTCACCAATATTGATGAAATTTCGGCTGTCGCATCGTGGGCATATACATACATCAAATACCCAGTTTCATCAAAATCATCAAAGCCGTTTTTGAGAAAAAAAAAAAAAACGTAAACATTAGATAAAATTCTTTAAGTAAAGTCCCCCCTCCGGTTGATCAATTTTGGTGAAATTTTTACAGTCGTATCTCGGGCATATACATACATCATATACCCAGTTTGATCAAAATCGTTAAAGCCGTTTTTGAGTAAATAAAAAAAACACGTGAAAATGATACCAAATTTATTAAGTAAAGTCCCCCCTCCGGTTTATCAATTTTGATGAAATTTTTACAGTCATATTTCGGGCATATAAATAGATCAAATACTCAGTTTAATCAAAATCGTTAGAGCCGTTTTCGAGAAAATCGAAAAAAACGTAAAAAGTTATTAAATAAAGTACCCCCTCCCTTTGAGCAATTTAGATGAAATTTTTGCTGTCACATCGCGGGCATATACCTACACTAAATACCCAATTTCAGGTTCCCACGGTTTATAGTTTTTGAGCTAGTCTGTTCACACACACACACACAGACACACACACACACACACACACAGACCATTTCGCGGGACTTGGTTATTTCGACTCAGGGGGTCCCAAAACGTGTATTTCCGTTGAAAACCGGAAGTCGAAATTTTTCACGATCGCAATACTTCCACTTACTATATATTTCATATATAGGTAAGTGAAAGTAAAAACAGGATTAAAAGCTGTAATTTAACACTTTGGGTGCGGCATCGGTACCCGGGGTCCGATGCCTTACATTCCTTTCTTACAGCCGATTTTCACATGAAAATTTCCGAACGTCCAAACACTTCAAAATAATCAATATAGTCGATTTTTAATGAGATGATAGAATTTTAGTGCAGAATATGTCGCTAACAGCTGAAATTCTGTTTAGAATCGGACTCCGAGGTTCGATTTTCGATAAAGAATGGCGTAAATCCTGTATCGGCCTTTCCTGCGCCTATTAGGTCTAGTTCCAATCCTTCCTAAGAGATAATGCCCTAGAGACTCTCGTTTAATTCCTTTTTAATCAAAAGATAACGCTTGCGCCAAAGCATTCCCATCGGACCCTGACCCCCATCGTCTGTGCCTCATCCCAGCAGTCGGACCCCGGGGACCGATACCGTTCAATTCAGGATACACCTAAAATTTTTATACGCCGCCGCACCTAATGTGTTAATTAGAAAATGTTTCTTTTTAAAATGGTGGAGTGAAATTCCCACATTTTTTTTCTAATAATTGAAAATTTCTCGCACGTTAGACACGATGCCTTTTGAGAGTTCAGAAGAGGCACGACTTGAATGGGAAGAAGAATATTTCTTTAATAGTGTTTTTTTGTTGCAGACTCATTAATAAATACATAAGGGCACACTCAGTCTCTATAAAGTGTGTAGTACCTCCTGTTGTCGACAGGAGATAGGAACTTTCACCCTTTTTTACAATATTGACCTTTTAATATAAAATCCTTTCAGTAATTTTTTTTAAAGCAATATCGGGATTTACCTTCTATTAAACGATATTGCATCAATTACGTTGTCAATTGCAGGTTTAACTAATTAAATATTTTTTCTTTCCTTAAATAGAAATTCTTCAACTGGCTGGGATTAGCGCATTTTGATTAACATTATAATAATAAAGACTAACCGATTCTTTTTAATAAAATAATTATAATAAACAAAAAATATGGAAGACACGATGGATGCTTCAAAATTAATATTACAATGAGTTTCAGATTGATTTTAATGAAACACTAAATGATTTATAACAATATCTTATTAAAGGGGCCTTATTAAAAAAAAAAAAATAAAAGAAAAGGAGCTGGATGCTGGTCCATTTCTTTGTAGCCGGAGCGGACCAATTTCTTGAGACTTATCGATTGGGGTGCTTTGAGCTTAGCCATCATTAAATAAGCTTGCCCAGGATATTTTATAAGGACCTCTTTGAGGGTCCTTTGTATCAGTTATAGCTTTATTGGAGGAAACAAACTCTTCCCTTCCACCTCCTTCGTACTCAGACCGTTTCTTTTTTTTCTACACAGTTCTTGGTGTGTAATTTCTATAGGTGCTCTGTAAACATGGCGATCGGTTTAGTTTAACCAAAATTTTCAGAAGCAGCAAGTTAAAAATCACTTATAGTAAAGCTTTAGTTCTTCGTAAAAATAGCATTAATATTTACTGTGAAAAAACCTTGTTTAAGTACTAAAAGTAGATACGCTTATACGCCAGGTGGAAAATTAAAAGGAATGAAAAAACTAGTTGTTTACTTAACGCTATCCAGGTATAATTAGGGTAGGGACATCGTACAATCTCGGTTCTTTTACGTTTAACATACGCATAGCTAAGGATTTTTTACTTGTTTTAAAAATCCCAGGGGCCACGCGAACCTGCGATCTTTAGTAATGTAGGATACTATGCTAACCACTCCACCGCAGATGACCCAGAAAAAAACTTTATCGTAGCCCCTGCACCAAATATACTTCCATGAAATACCTAATCCGGAATCTGATGAAATTAGATATTTAGGACCTTATCTGGAAAAACAAAACACAAACAGCTTGGCAAACTCACGTGAGACTTAAACGAAAATAATTGAATAGGGGATATGGACGTTTTTCTAGGTTACTTCATTGACGATCAAAATTATCCCTAGCTAACAAACTAACTTCGTAGAAAGTTCTTTTAAAAAAGATATTTAAATATGCAACTGGTGTATTTTTAGATGTTGCTCATGCATTCGACAAAGTTTGGCACCAGGGTCTTCTCTTTAAACTCAAGAACATACTACCGTACAACTACTATCTCATTCTTCGATCCTTCCTTTACGACAGATTTTTCTCCGTTCGGCAGAGATCAGAATTTTTTTCAATTCGTCCAGTCTTAGCTGGGGTACCACAAGGTTCAATACTGGCCCCCCTGCTCTACATTGTAAGCAGACGATACAGCAATACTAAAAAAACATCAAGACCAGTCACATGCTTCACTAACCTTACAAAACCACTTACATAAATTAAAAGACTGGTGCAAATTGTGGAAAACTATACTTAATCACGATAAATCACAACATATAACTTTTAATCTGCGGATAAATACTTGTTCTCCAATTTTTATTGAAAATGTCCAAATTCCCCAAACCGACACAGTAAAGTACCCCGTTAGAAGGATGACATGGGGCCCGCACGTTAAAATGAAAAGGGAGACTCTTAACAAACGACTAAAGCTACTTTACCCACTTTTTTCAAGAACCTCTAAGTTAAGACTGAGACAAAAACTAAATACGTACATATACTTACTTAAACCTATACGAATGTACTGTTCACAGATTTACGGCATTCCTAAAAAAATACATTTACAAAAACTTCAGACCTTTCATTCAAAATTATTACTCGTTGTAAAGCACCTTGGTACGTGACTAATCAAACCTTACATACAACTGACATGCCACTTTACATACTACATGCCAGCAGTCGACCAACGCCTCAAGACTCTTTACAAAGGTTTTCACACTAACCTACACGGACATATAAATACTAATAAGAGATATGGCCACAGATTCAATGCCCATAAACGTGAGGAGGAGATTGAAAAGGCGTTGGATGAGAGATCTCCTTCTTTACTGACCTGAATAACTGAATGAAGCCAGACAAGATGTACTGTTGGGTGCCATCCTTCCCCAGGCCTGACATGTCATTGTTTGTAATTGTATACGGCCATTACATCAGCTGTTTGTCTACATATTGTTGACAGGCGCGGATATACGAATAAAGTTAATTTAAAAAAATATTGTAATCAAAGGAAATAATTTTTTTTAAAATATTTAGAGATAATTTACTATAAAATAAAACTAAGAGGTCCCCCTTGGTAAAACTAAACTAAGAAGTCACATATCCCTAGGTAATTCTGGAGTTAATTTTTATAAAACAAACGCACATTTTTCTCACCTCAGTTTTAATATTTTTAGGAAACTATTACATATATTTTCAAGACATAAATAAGTGATTAATCTTTATTCAAGTTTATAAAATTATTCATTATAAATCGCAATTTGAATAAATAAACGCCATTTTGCCTTGAAAGGCCGATAATTACTGAGAGCTAAGACGGAAGGCAATTACTCCAACAATGGTAATAGGCCCCCCATCTTGTCTAACTTACTTTCCCCTAATTAGCCTCGGATTTTCCTCCGTAATTATACAGTTATTATTGTCTCGAGGAGAGGAAAAAATAATAATGATAAAATAAAATACAAAAAAAAAAAAAAAATTGAAATTAAAAAAACTTTTGTTTCAGAGATCCAAAAGTTTTCTTCTCTCAAGAGGCTCTCTTTTCAGATTTCATATTCTATTATCTCGGACTAATTGCTAAAGCCCGAAGAAGGAGAACAGAAAGGTATCGATCGAAGAAGAAGTAATCGATTCGGATCCATAATTGGACGCTATGGTCCCCCCCCCCAACAAGTTTTAATTGTGACGATTACAAAGACGGGGCTCACTAATTGGTGCAACTCTAACGAGAGCTGGGAATTAATGCCCTCGGCTGACACTGACGTTTCTGATTCATACAGCCTTCTTCATCAGGACCTCAAAGGATTCCTGTCCTGGTGGGTGGGGGGTGAGGAAAAGGGGAGGGTTGTGGGTGGACGTTTCGATTTCGGCGATGATTATTTCAGCTGATAGTGAGGTTTATTATTATTTTTTTATTTACGTCTAGAGGAAGCATGGGATTAAAATTCCCCTCCCACAAAAAAAAAAAAAAAAAGAAATGGAATTTTTACTTTCGGGAAATTTTTTTTTAGAATATTATTGATTTCGCCTAGAGGAAGCATCAGGTAAAAATTTTAGCAGATTAAAATTTTATTTCTATAAAAAAAATAAAAAAAGCAACATTATAACCTAAAGATAGGTTTATGACAGGGACCGAAAATAACTATTATTCATTATTTCTATACCTACAGTAAAAATGAATTTTTATTTTCGGGAATTTTTTTTTTAGAAAATTATTAATTTACATCTAGAAGAAGCACCAGGTTAAAATTCTCCCCCCCCCAAAAAAAAAAAAAAATGGAATTTTTACTCTCGGGAAAAAAATGTTTAGAATATTATCAATTTCGCCTAGAGGAACCATCAGGTAAAAATTTCATCAGATTAAAATTTTCTTTCTATAAAAAAAAAATAAATAAAAAGCAACATTTAAAACTTGATAGATAGGTTTATGACAGGGACCGAAAATAACTATTGTTCATTATTTCTATACCTACAGTAAAAATGAATTTTTATTTTCGGGAAATTTTTTTTTTTAGAATGATATTAGGTAATTTACGTCTAGAAGAAGTACCGGGTTAAAAATGTGATCGTATTAAAATTTTCATCGGATTAAAATGGTCTTTCTATAAAAAAAAAATTAAAAGGAAATCATTAAAAAGTGGATAGATTGGCTTATGACAGGGGCCGAAAATAACTATTAATTCCCATTTCTTATGGTAAAAATGGGATTTTTTTTCAAGGGAGAGGAATGGAGATTTTATTTAAACCGTTATGTTCCAGATCATTATTTTCTTACGAAATTTTTCGTAAGAAAATAATATAATATTTAATTTAATTTAAGATAATTTTATCTTCTTGTAATTCGCATTGTAACGTTAAATCGTTAAATAAATGCAAAAAAAAAAAAAATTATTTCAAATCCCAGATCGTTCTTGGAACAAAACAAGCGGTTGGAACGAACTGTTTGGGTCCAGATCATTCAAGCCTGGTCCACAAAGGCGTAGAACTGTCCACATTGCTCTGGAACATTCCAGACCTGACCATTTACGATTATGGATGAGTTAATATAAGTCTGTGTCTTGACAGTGTAGCTCAAGTCATATGATTGTGTGTTATAACGTTACCATTTTTATAACCTGCTCAAGTTTTTAAGTTTTATTAATTCGTTGGCATTGATAATTGTATATTTTTGTTCAATAAATATTTGTTAGTCCAACATAAGAGTTACAATATAATTATTCAACTTAAATATAAGATTTTATCAATAATCAAGTTGTTAATAAATATAAGAAATATATATTATTTTATATCAAATAAGATTTTATTTTTTTACTTTCACTTATCTATATATGAAATATAAAGTAAGTGGAAGAACTGCGATCGTGAAAAATTTCGACTTCCGGTTTTCAACTGAAATACACGTTTTGGGGCTCCCTGAGTCTAAATAACCAAGTCCCGCGAAATAGTCTGTGTGTGTGAGAGTGTGTGAACAGACTAGCTCAAAAACTATAAACCGTGGGAACCTGGAATTGGGTATTTAGTGTATGTATATGCCCGCAATGTGACAGCAAAAATTTCATCAAAATTGGTCAAAGGGAGGGAATACTTTATTTAATAACTTTTTACGTGTTTTTTTATTTTAAAAACGGCTTTAACGATTTTGATCAAACTGGGTATTTGATGTATTGATATACCCGAGATATAACTGTATAAATTTCATCAAAATTGATTAACTGGAGGTGGCACTTTACTTAATAAATTTTGTATCATTTTCATGTGTTTTTTTTATTTACTCAAAAACGGCTTAAACGATTTTAATCAAACTGGGTATTTGATGTATTAATGTGCCCGAGATATGACTGTAAAAATTTCATCATGACTGTAACTAAATGAAATTTTAAACAAGTACATAGATAATTATAAAATCAGCCGACATGGAATATTATGCTTCTTGCATTGCCGAATTATCTCAAGTAAAACCTTTTATTTAATAATAAAAGAAATTAGTGTTTGTTATAGAACAAATGAAAACAAAAATAAAAAATGAATGTGGAAAAATGTGTAACTTTGAGAAGTGGCATAATTTCTAATCTAAGTTGGTAAGTGAAAGTTGTGTGTTGCGCGCACTCACCAGATTTTTTTAAAATTATTTATTTATTGAGGAAGAAATAATATAATCTTCCACACTCAAGTGCATTTAGTATTAATGATCTATGGGCCATCCATTCATTGATACATTTTCCCTATAAAAGGACTATAAAATAACCATATAAGAAAGGAAAAAACGCCCTGTCATATTACTGGTATATGGACTAATATAAAATAAACTGTACAACAACAGCTATTTCGTAATTTTTCAAAACTATCATTTAGTTCTTCTGTTACTGGATTATGGAAACTCTGAAGCGCAAGTCATATGGTTATTTCTGTGTTACAGCGTGATAATTTTTGTAACCTGTTCAAAATATGTGTTACCATAATTTTGTAGCATTAAAAATTGTTATTTTCGTTAAATCAAAATTGTTAACCCACAGCCTTACAATATTTTTTTTTATTATTTTATAAAAAAAATTATTCTATGAAAATTGAAGTTTGAGCTTGGTTTAAATTTAATTCAAAGGAAATAGTTCAAACAAAACATCATGAAAAATGAAACGATAAAAAACACCTCATAATGGTTTTTCAAGTTTGTTTCTATTTCTTTTAAAATTATATAAGTAGATGGCGAAGTATTTAATATTTGAAAATATAATTTTTTCTTTATTTTATTTATGGTTTATTGAGTCTGGCCCATTTCGTATTAAAATGGTTAGTGTTAAGTTAAAAACAAAAACAAAGCAATAATTACAATCTCAGCTATAGGTCTATATCACAATTTAATATTCTACTTACTAATCTACAACGTAATATTAAAAGATAAATTATAAACAAAATTAAAAACTTGTTTCATAAATTATAAACAAACTTAAAAACTGGTATGAAAATAAAAAAAAAATAAAGAAAAGAAAACTGCATTAGTATCACTTCGGGTCTCGTACAAGGTGAGTGTCTCAGTACGACCCTATTTATCTTATTTCTATCAGATATAATTGTTTTCTTTTTTTTTTTCAAAATAATGGTGCAGAGTTGACCTTGGGTACTGTTGAATATCATGCCGCTTTTTGAACACTTTCTTTAAATAGTTCGACAGCCTCTTCCACTTCATTTTCATTTTCAGAACAAATAACTTGCCACAATATCCTAAATATATAAAGGTGCCTTTACACCTGACGAAATTTACCTTCTAACACCACCCTCGAACAACCTTCGTGAAGGCTTCACGTCGAATTTACGGGTGTTCTAGGTATTTCATCTGTTCGCCTGGGTTCGGGGGTAGCGCTAGTGTCACTTTTGATTTGGGTTTTTCCTAAGTGACAGGAGTTGTTTGTGATACTAGTGTAATTTGTGTAACATTGTAATTCGTCTCCTATTTTTTTTTTTTTTTTTTTTTTTTTTTTGAGTTCTATAAAATATATTGATAATGGAGATTTTTTTCTTTATCATTAGCTAGCTTTGGGTGCGTCAGCCATATTGGTTGGCTTAACGTCACGTGAAGTATAAATGGCTGTTCGCTTCACGTCGGTACAGCAAGGTTCGAAGGAGAACTTGTTCGAAGGTGAGGTTCGTAAGGTGTAAATTCAGCAAAGAGAAGAGCCCGTAAGATATGGCAGACTGACAGATGCCCCTCAGACAGACAGACATGCAACAGACTAAACGATCAACTCAAAAGAGAAATATAATAATTTAACAGAACAAACTATGACGCGAATATAACTGGCCTCTCGACAGACGATGGAAGCATACTAAGAAGTTGCTAAAACATCGAGAGTTGTCAGCACCCCTTCGAAGAGAAGATGGTTCTGATGGTGGAAGTGAAAAAAAAAAAAAAATAATAGTGCTTGGGGCGTACCTATTGATTCTAAAAGTGAAGTTTTACAATATGTCATCGACTGATAACTAAAATAATTTATAGTCCCGCTCCCTTCTCAGAGATATCAGACACAAATGCAAGTTTCGGCTTGGCCGAAAGATTCGGCCGAAACCGAAACTTCGGTCAGTCACTATTATAAAATATATGATTTATGCGAATATAGCAACATAACAACTCCCACATGCTGACGACAATTAAAATTCCGACTCCTGTAGGCCCCAACTCGGACACAGGGGCCTATTGTACAGTTATTTACAGACCCGAGAGAGACGGCCTTTTTACGTTGCCAGTTTGTTTTGTGTTTTTTCGGCCACACCTGGGTTTGTCGGAAGGTTTGCCGGCCCTATGAAAAAGTTTAGTGTTGTGGGGGGCGGTTGGTAAGTGAAAGTTGTGTGTTGCGCGCACTCACCAGATTTTTTTAAAATTATTTATTTATTGAGGAAGAAATAATATAATCTTCCACACTCAAGTGCATTTAGTATTAATGATCTATGGGCCATCCATTCATTGATACATTTTCCCTATAAAAGGACTATAAAATAACCATATAAGAAAGGAAAAAACGCCCTGTCATATTACTGGTATATGGACTAATATAAAATAAACTGTACAACAACAGCTATTTCGTAATTTTTCAAAACTATCATTTAGTTCTTCTGTTACTGGATTATGGAAACTCTGAAGCGCAAGTCATATGGTTATTTCTGTGTTACAGCGTGATAATTTTTGTAACCTGTTCAAAATATGTGTTACCATAATTTTGTAGCATTAAAAATTGTTATTTTCGTTAAATCAAAATTGTTAACCCACAGCCTTACAATATTTTTTTTTATTATTTTATAAAAAAAATTATTCTATGAAAATTGAAGTTTGAGCTTGGTTTAAATTTAATTCAAAGGAAATAGTTCAAACAAAACATCATGAAAAATGAAACGATAAAAAACACCTCATAATGGTTTTTCAAGTTTGTTTCTATTTCTTTTAAAATTATATAAGTAGATGGCGAAGTATTTAATATTTGAAAATATAATTTTTTCTTTATTTTATTTATGGTTTATTGAGTCTGGCCCATTTCGTATTAAAATGGTTAGTGTTAAGTTAAAAACAAAAACAAAGCAATAATTACAATCTCAGCTATAGGTCTATATCACAATTTAATATTCTACTTACTAATCTACAACGTAATATTAAAAGATAAATTATAAACAAAATTAAAAACTTGTTTCATAAATTATAAACAAACTTAAAAACTGGTATGAAAATAAAAAAAAAATAAAGAAAAGAAAACTGCATTAGTATCACTTCGGGTCTCGTACAAGGTGAGTGTCTCAGTACGACCCTATTTATCTTATTTCTATCAGATATAATTGTTTTCTTTTTTTTTTTCAAAATAATGGTGCAGAGTTGACCTTGGGTACTGTTGAATATCATGCCGCTTTTTGAACACTTTCTTTAAATAGTTCGACAGCCTCTTCCACTTCATTTTCATTTTCAGAACAAATAACTTGCCACAATATCCTAAATATATAAAGGTGCCTTTACACCTGACGAAATTTACCTTCTAACACCACCCTCGAACAACCTTCGTGAAGGCTTCACGTCGAATTTACGGGTGTTCTAGGTATTTCATCTGTTCGCCTGGGTTCGGGGGTAGCGCTAGTGTCACTTTTGATTTGGGTTTTTCCTAAGTGACAGGAGTTGTTTGTGATACTAGTGTAATTTGTGTAACATTGTAATTCGTCTCCTATTTTTTTTTTTTTTTTTTTTTTTTTTTTGAGTTCTATAAAATATATTGATAATGGAGATTTTTTTCTTTATCATTAGCTAGCTTTGGGTGCGTCAGCCATATTGGTTGGCTTAACGTCACGTGAAGTATAAATGGCTGTTCGCTTCACGTCGGTACAGCAAGGTTCGAAGGAGAACTTGTTCGAAGGTGAGGTTCGTAAGGTGTAAATTCAGCAAAGAGAAGAGCCCGTAAGATATGGCAGACTGACAGATGCCCCTCAGACAGACAGACATGCAACAGACTAAACGATCAACTCAAAAGAGAAATATAATAATTTAACAGAACAAACTATGACGCGAATATAACTGGCCTCTCGACAGACGATGGAAGCATACTAAGAAGTTGCTAAAACATCGAGAGTTGTCAGCACCCCTTCGAAGAGAAGATGGTTCTGATGGTGGAAGTGAAAAAAAAAAAAAAATAATAGTGCTTGGGGCGTACCTATTGATTCTAAAAGTGAAGTTTTACAATATGTCATCGACTGATAACTAAAATAATTTATAGTCCCGCTCCCTTCTCAGAGATATCAGACACAAATGCAAGTTTCGGCTTGGCCGAAAGATTCGGCCGAAACCGAAACTTCGGTCAGTCACTATTATAAAATATATGATTTATGCGAATATAGCAACATAACAACTCCCACATGCTGACGACAATTAAAATTCCGACTCCTGTAGGCCCCAACTCGGACACAGGGGCCTATTGTACAGTTATTTACAGACCCGAGAGAGACGGCCTTTTTACGTTGCCAGTTTGTTTTGTGTTTTTTCGGCCACACCTGGGTTTGTCGGAAGGTTTGCCGGCCCTATGAAAAAGTTTAGTGTTGTGGGGGGCGGTTGGTAAGTGAAAGTTGTGTGTTGCGCGCACTCACCAGATTTTTTTAAAATTATTTATTTATTGAGGAAGAAATAATATAATCTTCCACACTCAAGTGCATTTAGTATTAATGATCTATGGGCCATCCATTCATTGATACATTTTCCCTATAAAAGGACTATAAAATAACCATATAAGAAAGGAAAAAACGCCCTGTCATATTACTGGTATATGGACTAATATAAAATAAACTGTACAACAACAGCTATTTCGTAATTTTTCAAAACTATCATTTAGTTCTTCTGTTACTGGATTATGGAAACTCTGAAGCGCAAGTCATATGGTTATTTCTGTGTTACAGCGTGATAATTTTTGTAACCTGTTCAAAATATGTGTTACCATAATTTTGTAGCATTAAAAATTGTTATTTTCGTTAAATCAAAATTGTTAACCCACAGCCTTACAATATTTTTTTTTATTATTTTATAAAAAAAATTATTCTATGAAAATTGAAGTTTGAGCTTGGTTTAAATTTAATTCAAAGGAAATAGTTCAAACAAAACATCATGAAAAATGAAACGATAAAAAACACCTCATAATGGTTTTTCAAGTTTGTTTCTATTTCTTTTAAAATTATATAAGTAGATGGCGAAGTATTTAATATTTGAAAATATAATTTTTTCTTTATTTTATTTATGGTTTATTGAGTCTGGCCCATTTCGTATTAAAATGGTTAGTGTTAAGTTAAAAACAAAAACAAAGCAATAATTACAATCTCAGCTATAGGTCTATATCACAATTTAATATTCTACTTACTAATCTACAACGTAATATTAAAAGATAAATTATAAACAAAATTAAAAACTTGTTTCATAAATTATAAACAAACTTAAAAACTGGTATGAAAATAAAAAAAAAATAAAGAAAAGAAAACTGCATTAGTATCACTTCGGGTCTCGTACAAGGTGAGTGTCTCAGTACGACCCTATTTATCTTATTTCTATCAGATATAATTGTTTTCTTTTTTTTTTTCAAAATAATGGTGCAGAGTTGACCTTGGGTACTGTTGAATATCATGCCGCTTTTTGAACACTTTCTTTAAATAGTTCGACAGCCTCTTCCACTTCATTTTCATTTTCAGAACAAATAACTTGCCACAATATCCTAAATATATAAAGGTGCCTTTACACCTGACGAAATTTACCTTCTAACACCACCCTCGAACAACCTTCGTGAAGGCTTCACGTCGAATTTACGGGTGTTCTAGGTATTTCATCTGTTCGCCTGGGTTCGGGGGTAGCGCTAGTGTCACTTTTGATTTGGGTTTTTCCTAAGTGACAGGAGTTGTTTGTGATACTAGTGTAATTTGTGTAACATTGTAATTCGTCTCCTATTTTTTTTTTTTTTTTTTTTTTTTTTTTGAGTTCTATAAAATATATTGATAATGGAGATTTTTTTCTTTATCATTAGCTAGCTTTGGGTGCGTCAGCCATATTGGTTGGCTTAACGTCACGTGAAGTATAAATGGCTGTTCGCTTCACGTCGGTACAGCAAGGTTCGAAGGAGAACTTGTTCGAAGGTGAGGTTCGTAAGGTGTAAATTCAGCAAAGAGAAGAGCCCGTAAGATATGGCAGACTGACAGATGCCCCTCAGACAGACAGACATGCAACAGACTAAACGATCAACTCAAAAGAGAAATATAATAATTTAACAGAACAAACTATGACGCGAATATAACTGGCCTCTCGACAGACGATGGAAGCATACTAAGAAGTTGCTAAAACATCGAGAGTTGTCAGCACCCCTTCGAAGAGAAGATGGTTCTGATGGTGGAAGTGAAAAAAAAAAAAAAATAATAGTGCTTGGGGCGTACCTATTGATTCTAAAAGTGAAGTTTTACAATATGTCATCGACTGATAACTAAAATAATTTATAGTCCCGCTCCCTTCTCAGAGATATCAGACACAAATGCAAGTTTCGGCTTGGCCGAAAGATTCGGCCGAAACCGAAACTTCGGTCAGTCACTATTATAAAATATATGATTTATGCGAATATAGCAACATAACAACTCCCACATGCTGACGACAATTAAAATTCCGACTCCTGTAGGCCCCAACTCGGACACAGGGGCCTATTGTACAGTTATTTACAGACCCGAGAGAGACGGCCTTTTTACGATGCCAGTTTGTTTTGTGTTTTTTCGGCCACACCTGGGTTTGTCGGAAGGTTTGCCGGCCCTATGAAAAAGTTTAGTGTTGTGGGGGGCGGGGGGGGAGGGGGAGCGAGGGAGCGATTTGAAAAGCCCATTTCCAGAGGAAACAGTCGGAAAGGGTCTCCAATTCTCTTGTCATGTTCGTAACACTCATAAATATGTTCTCTCTTGTTTTATCATGCATTTTAACATTATCCTGCAGATTAGAATTGAGATTTTTTAAAAGGGTTCGCGGGATATCGGGTCCATCATTACTACTAACAATGTGATTTGTAATCTTGGGCGTCACCAGCATCAAATCATTAGGGGGGGCTCAATTTTTTTCTAGATAGGGTAGGTAGAAATTTAAGGGGCTAAAAGTTGAAATAATAAACCTCTATAAACAACTTTTGGGACATTTAATTCACTTCAACTCTGTATTTTAAAGGTATTTATAGTCTCTTAAAACTTGTCAATTCTTGCCAAAGTTATACATTGAAATAGGGAGCTGTTAAGGCTGAGTGTTGTGGGATGTGGGCCATGATTTTTCGATTGAATTTTATACAAGTTTTTCATTATATGAAATAATATTTTAATTAATATAAAAACAATTTAAAAGTATGTCCATAAGAGAAATCTAAATAAAAAAATAAAATAAAAAGCTGGATCTTCTTGTTCAATGACGAAAATGCCCATGATAAATTAAAAAAATTACTATATATTAGTTTAAGATGAATAACAATCTTTTGGTATGGAAATAACTGAACTCTATATAAAGACGTAAAATAATCACATATTGACCAAAATATAAATAATTTTTATAACTATATGGACGTAACAATACTCATAAACAACGTGTATTTTATGAAGTGTAAAAAAAGTAGCAGGATGGGAGACCTCTTATGAATTGAGGAGGGGGTCGGTTCAAGTCCTGGTGCTGTTGGGGATCACTTACCCTATACCTTGAAATGCTCAAATTATATTTATTGTTAACATTTACAGATTGTCTTGGGTTCGAATCCCGCCCTAGTTGGTGCTCTTCTAACCCCCAGTGCCTTAAGTATTTAAAAAAGGCTAGCAACCAGTAGATCACAAAAGCTGAATGGGCATAAAAGTAACTATAAAATACAAAATAACAAAATGACCACGGATCGGAAAATGAAAAGCACAAAGGATCATATGCAAGTATAGATATTGAATTAACATTCAAGCGAATAATTCGCGCGTTAACAAAATAAAAATATTTAAATTATAAAATACTTTGTCATTAATCTTTTTCTAAATAGTTACCAACAGAGACAATAAAACAAACTGTTAAGCGAAAGCCAGGCGTTGCCATCAGATGTTTCACAATATTAACACCGACTAGAACAGAAGACAAGGGCCCAGCTGAGAAGAGCTTATGAAAAAGAAATGAAGATGACGGACTCGAGAACAAAAACTTTAAGACAAATAGGACGGGGGGAACAGTATTACAATAGCACTGGCTGAGGGGAGGGAGGGAGTGGGTAAAGCCCGCTTAAGGGGGCGAATTTAAACCTCTAACCGGAAGTGGCAGTAATTAAAAAGGCAGTGGATAAAAAAGGGGGGATGTCCGAACCGGAACCGGACGAATTTAAATTGGAACAGAATCGATCAGTTTGGAGTCGAGTTTTTTTTTTTAAGCTAGTAAAAAATTGCTGCAGCCGTCGAGTATTAAATGGCGTCACCTGCTTTAATAGAACACTGAATCAGTTGGGATTGGTTTGGAATAGAATTTATCTTCGAATATATATATATACAGAACCATTTTTATTTTATAATAGTTATTCCGATTTTCAATAATTGGGTTGGATTATCAATGTTATATATGAATTATATATGCTTCATTTTCAAGATAACTTTGTAACCCCAGAAGATATTTAAGATTCATAATGACGAAGATAGTTGAGGTAGAGATTAAAAAATGACACTGTATGTGGATATTAAGGTGCCTTTACACTCTACGAACCTCACCTTCGAACTGGTTGTCCTTCGAACCTTGCCGTACTGACGTGAAGCGAACAGCCATTTATACTTCACGTGACGTTAAGCGAACCAATATGGCTGACGCACCCAACGCTAGCTTATGATAAAGAATAGGAGTGAAAAAAAAAAAAAAGGAGACGAATTACAATGTTACACAAATTACACTAGTATCACAAAAACCTGCTGTCACTTAGGAAAAACCCAAAAGTAGCGCTACCCCCGAAACCAGGCGAACAGATGATGTACCTAGAACACCCGAACAGTCGACATGAAGGCTTCAGGAAGGTTGTTGGAGGGTCGTGTTCGAAGGTAAAGTTCGTAGAGTGTAAAGGCACCTATACATATCACAAACACATACAACAAACAGGACAAAATAACAGTGGTAAATCTCGCTTTTTTAACTTTTGTTCCTTGCATTTAATAAGAGTGGATTAATTAGAGAAAGGTATATAAGAAGTATTTATTCCGAGGAAAGAAAGGAGCTGAAAGTAGGTCTTGAAAAAAGTTTTTTTATATAAATGATAAAAGTATTCCAAGATGTTGCCAAAATGCACAGGGCGTATTAACGAGTTAAAACTAATTTTTATTTACAAATAATTATTCATTTAAAAATTAAAAATAATTTTGTCAGGATATCGAAAATTATTCTTAGTTCATAAATAATGATCAATAAAATTATTTGCAAAAATAAATCTAATTAAATAAATAAATTAATTAAGTGGTTAAATAAGATTATTCGATTTCTTCTTATTCCCAACATTTTAAGTAAGTTACCTTCAAACTGAAGAAATTCCTAAGAAGAAAAAAAAAAATAAAATATAAAGAAAAAGGTACTTACATTTGTGCAGCTGTCAAAGATTCAATACCACATACCTGAAAAAAAAAAGAAAATTTTTTTACCATATAGAAATAAATGATATATATAATAATTTTCAACTAAGTGTACAGTTACATGAAACGAAATCAAATGTTTATTTACGTTACTTTGCTGCATATACAAAGAATTGCCTTGAACACTCACTGTCGTTTATTATTACGCGGTCACGTCACATGTTTGGATTGTCTTAGGCCTTTCTGCTCGGGCCCATAAAGGACTACATGTAAAGGTGCATTTACACTCTACGAACTTTACCTTCGAACCTTACCTAACAACACCCTCGAACAGCCTTCACGTCGACTGTTCGGGTGTTCTAGGTACTTCATCTGGACTTCCTAAAATTTGCTTTAAAGAATTGAGGAAAATACATATAGAGGGCAAATCGGAACTAAAGTTTAATTGGGTGAGTCAGCTGTGCTCTTTATTATCTTTAGTAAATAAACAAGGTATTCTGGAGTTAGAGGACGCAGGCGAATTCCTGTTAGAGATTAATGAAACGTTAAGCCTATTTAAAAGTTATACGGAAGAGCGCGATAAACAAAGATTGACTAGCCCTACAAGGTACAGTCCGCTATACCCCGATATGTACATAGACAGGGATCAGGCCCAGCCGTATCTTGCTCTAGATGCCCCCTTCCTTATGACCAAAACACTAGCACAATTAAGACTATGCGGTAATTACATTATAAAATTGACGTTTAATAATATTTATTATTACTTCAAGCCGAAGGAAACCTGCACTATTTGCAACTTAAGAGAGCTAGAAGATGCTTTTCATATTTTGGTCCGGTGCCCGATTTATTCTGCTTTCCGCCATCACTATCTGCCCTACTCAATCGGTTTAAACAGGTCGAATTATGTCGAATTGCTCAAAATCGAGAACATTCAATCCCTCAAAAATCTATTTTGTTACATTAGGCAATGTTGTAGACTGAAAGCATTCATTGTTAATGAATAACCGCTAATTAAGATCGAACATCTATTTTTGATTTTATATGTTATTAATTGTTAATATTTATATTTGTTAATGTTATAAAAAATTAAATTAATTATAGATACTTTGATTTATATTTAGGAAAAAGGTTTTTAGGTCTATAATATTTATATAGTTATCTATTGTTTATATTAAGTCTATATTTAATGCTTTTTTGTCAAGTATATATTTTAATAATGTATTTAATGTGTAATAATATTTTTAAATTGCTATGTGGAGATGATGTTGCCACATCTTGTTATGTTCTATATTATCTCTTAAATATTATTGTTGTTCAATATTGTTGTTAGCTCTAATACGTCTTGCTTGGCCAACTCTATTTGTATGGGGTATTCCCCAAAAACAAATAAATAAAAAAAAAAAAAAAAAAAAAAAAAAAAAAGGTACTTCATCTGTTCGCCTGTGTTCGGGTGTAGCCCTAGTATCACTTTTGATTTGGGTTTTTTTCCCAAGTGACATAAGTTTTTTGTGATATTAGTGCGCCGTTCTAATTCGTCTCCTATTTTTTTATTTTTCAGATAATATAAGATATATTGATAATGGATATTTTGTCTTCATCAAAAGCCATATTTAGCCATAGCGTCAGCCATATTTGTTCGCTTAACGTCACGTTAAGTATAAATGGCTGTTCGTTTAAAGCCGGTACGTCAAGGTTCGAGGGAGAACCTCTTCGAGGGTGAGGTTCTTAGAGTGTAAAGCCACCTTAAGAATCGACAGACTTGTGTCTTGGTTTTGACTTCTTCAAAGAAAACTGCTAATTCTGAGACTCTGTTCTGTTACTGTTTTTCACGTTGTTACTAATGTGAGTTGTAATTGTTTGTTTGAAAATTTTTTATTATACTTTTACGCAAAAAATAGTTATTTATTATACAAGTGACGAAAGTAGATCATTTTACATCTCGAGTGAAACGTTTACCCACACGAGCGAAGCGAGTAAGGTAATTTCACGAGAGTTGTAAATTCTACTTTTTTCACGAGTGTAATATTAAATTTTTTCTGTAATCGTGTAATACATGATCAGATCTAACCAGAATATGAACAAAATTAGGATGTTGTGAAGATTATGGTATGTTGTTGGTAGGTTATAAGCATGGTTGTGGAAGGTATTGTGAAGTAGTGCAGTTATAAACAAGTGCAGGTTATAAACAAGGAAGGTAATTATTATTATATATAAATTTTAAAATATATTGATTATTTCCACCAATAATTCATTCACATTTCAATTTATTTTGTTAAAATAAATTCTTACAATGTTAAGAAACATTTAAAAGCATTTAATTTCCAACTTCAAATTATTTTTTAATTTATACTTATTACTAATTAAGAAGGCAATTCACTTTCTTCACTTGTGAAGAAAGTAATCACTTTCTTCACTCTATTGCAAAATGTTTCACTTTCTTCACTCATTTCAGTTTAGTAATGTTACCATTATTCAACGATTACAGAAAAAAAAAAATATTTAAACCCTCATCAGTACTATATATACTATATAAATTAAATATTAATATAGTATAACTAAATATAATATGTGATCAATTATAAGCGTTAAATTTTCATTAGACTTGCATCTTTCATGCATGGTTGGTTGCATGTTGCATGGTTGCATGTTGCATGGTTACATGTTTCATGCACGTATGGATGGTCCATAAATGGCACAGTGCATTAAAGAAAGAACAAAAATGAATTTTCATAAAGGTGAAAGATTAGTTGACCGCATTAGCATTTGTACTGAAAATGGTGGGGGTACGCCAGCAGAATAACTTTAACAGCATAATATGCAATCATATTATCATATTAATAATAATAATTTCACAATAACGATTACATAATAGCGGCCTATCATTAATCCCCGTCACCCAGTGACAGCTGGAACTGATAAAAGTAATTGGAATGCAACCGTTCCAAAGCAGTTATCAGTTCCTGACTTGGGGCTATAAGTTATCCAATCGGAACGGCTACTCCTCTAAAGTTAATTCACTTAATGCACTTTTATCAATATTATTGTGCCAGGAAGCAGTTTTATTTACTTATAAAATAGTGTAAAACAGTTGAAACGATTTTGATCAAACGCCACGTTTAATCTTAATGAATTATTCTTTAATATGAGTTATCTTGTATCGTCATAGACATGATATTTTATGGCGTAAATGGCAAAGGAAAAATTCTTCTTATAAAGTAGGGTAAACCATACAGTTATTGGCACCCCAACTTTAACTTAAAGAATTAGGTAAACAAGTTCTACTTGTATTACAAGATATACATGAATCTAATGTTTGAAGGGTCCTCTAAGTCATCTATGAAGTAAGACTTTAACCAACTAACCATAGGGAAGATTTCACAATTAAATCCACAGGGGGCCAATAACTAGATTAGGCACTTTTAACAATAAATATTGCCATTTAGTAAAACTTTTGACCCAAAAAAACCTCTTGAGTCTTTATAAGGATAGATATAGAGGAGTTACAGGAAGTTTCAATTAGATCCCTTCATAAGAAGTATTTTTTTTTATGTCACCACTGAAATTTAGTCTTAAGAGTGCCAATAACATACCCTCCTTCATTTTTTTTTTTTTTTAATTTTGAAGTCTTTAATAATTCGTTGGAAA